>PVIY010001721.1:0-80650 GCA_004026745.1 Myrmecophaga tridactyla | reverse complement strand
TTTCAAATGAGAAACAGCAAAAAAGAAACATTGAACCCCTAAGGCAAGGCTGGGGCCTGGGGGTGCATGTACCTTTCACCAGGGTTCCCCACACTTACCCTAATTAACTGGCTTTTCACAATATGACTTTTCAGGTTTTGCAGTGAGCTGTTGGGTAAGCACAGTTCTGAGGGTAAAAACAACAACAAAAAAACAATAAGAAAGCACTGCACCTGTGGGTCCTTCCAGGTGGCTGAGAGTGGGGGCAGGTAGAAAGCAGGGCCTCGGTTGGCCTGGTAGACAATGGCATTGAGAAAATAAATGTCCCCTGAGACCCCAGCTACAGGGTAGAATGCTGTATCTCGATCTCCTGTGTCCTTTCTCCTTTCCTCCTACCCCACCCCTGCCTTGCTCAGGTCCCCCAAAGCCAAAAACAACACGAGTGACAAAGGTGACTAGCTTACAGATATGCAGCTATGGTGGGGGGGAAGTGCGAACGAGATTTTCAAGTCGCCCTGGGGTCCCAGCCCTGTTCCTGCTACTTTCCAAGTGGCTGCATCGATGACCCCAGTCGGGATTTTAGGACACCCCCAGGTATCTTTAATTATTTGCCAGGGCACTTGTGAAATTCTGAAAATAAAGCATTTTGATTCCCTGCACTTTAGAAAACGAGCCCCCACCTTGCCCTCTCCAAAGGCAGGCCCTTTCAGAGGGGAGAGGAATTGTGAAATCCAGCAGCCAAAACCCACTGGCCGCATCCGAACAGGCTGGCCACAGCGATCAAAACACCTCCTGGGACGTGCGCAGGGCTTGGCAGCGTCCATAGCACGCTCTGGGTACTGGGTTAGTGACTAAACGTGTCAATTCCTACAAAAGACGCCTGTCCCCACCCCAGCATCACGCTAGAGGTAGAAATGGAGACATGTCCGTCCTTGGGCACAAAGCTACGGCTGTGGGGTAGCAGCTCCTCTGTGACATTTCAGTGTCTGTCCCCAGCTGGCAGAGGCCTTGACCGTGGACAGCAGTCGTGTGGTCAGGGTCACAGACAGGGTGACAGGGGGACGTCGGGTCACAGCCACAGAGAGAGGAAGGGAAGGCAACTCCAGGCTGGCTTTCCCTGGAACTGGTGGGTAAATTGAAAGTCCCTGGCAGCGCCCTGCTGCTTGCCTGGCCCCTGGCGAAGCCGCCCCAGCGCTTCCGGGCTCTATCGCCAGCACAGATCTGGACAATGACCCATTCTCTGTTCTATCACGGGAAAGAGAAGTCATCAAGCTCTATATTATTAAGTGGCTCTTTTCCTTGTTGTCCGTGGGGACGTGGCCAATGTTCCAGGGGGTCCTGGGAGGCTGGGTGAAGAAGCCCTGCCGGGAGAAGGTGGGTGGCATTCGAGTAAGTGTGTGGGGCAAGCTTGCTGGCGACCTCCTCCTGCCCCCGGGAAGCCAGGAGAGCAGAGCAGGTCCATGACCAGCTGGGGAGTGAATAGCTTGTAGGGGCTGCTCCCCCTGCACCCCCGGCTGAGGACAGCACTTCCGGAAAGCTGCTCAGAGTCCTTCCCTCGCAGTACACAGAGCATTCCACACCTGAATTCACAGCCAAAGCAGAAAGGAAAAGGAAGCAGCTCCCCAGGCTCCTGTCTCCCCAGGGCTGCTCTCCTGCCTTTCCCAGTCTGACACCTGGGGTTAAAATCCCCTGAACCTGGGAGGAGTTTCCTGGAAGTGAACATGGCACTTGGGGATTAAAAGAGCAATTCACCTTGAGTAGGCTGCAGTGCAGAGGTGTCCCACAGTCTAAGTAAGTTGCTAATAGAAAGGTTTTGTAGTTTTTTACAGTTTGCAAAGTGCTTGAGCAAATATTAATTCATTTAGACATCCAAATAGCCCTGGGAGGCAATGTTCTTGTACTGAAGATTCCCACCACTCAGTGGCAAACTCTTAGCTAAGTAACTGTTAGCAGCTACTCTCCATGGCAGGGAGAGCCAGGGACTCCCTTTCTCTATTTTGCAGATGAGGAAATGTGAGGTTAGTAAGTAATAGAACTAGGAAGCAGCGAGGCCCAGACTGAAGCCAGGTCTGTTTTATTCCAAAGCTCCAGCTCTCAACCAGCCTGGTGTAAATATCAAAACTGGGCTGTCCTCAGAGAAGCAAAAGGATACTCTCCTGGGGGAGCTTTAGTGCAGTTGCATCCATAATAGGTTGCTATTTACACTTTAAAGCGACATTGTAGAAATCAAAGAAAATAAACACAAGTTAAAAATTGAAAAATAATATTTCTTCTGGACACAAAATTTGGAAAGGTTCAGGAAGACACCTTCTGAGAAATGAGCAAAGCTCTTCTGTCCCCTCCCCTTGCCTCTGGCACCCCACCCCCACCCAGTGCCTGGACCCCCTTAGCTGACTCCCAAGGACTACACACCTGGAGGCCCGAGACAGTGTGCTCTGTTCGCTCCTTGTGGTTGTGGTGATCGTGGTGGACAGGATGGCCCAGGGACCATGAGAAGGACATTAACTGAGCGAGTGGCCAAGCTCAGAGGGAGGGAGGGCTCAGATTAACCAGAAACTGTTGGTAAGAAATATAGGTTATGAAGTTTTGGGCATCTGTCTCCAGAATCCAGTCCAACCGGCATATCAGATGTCAAAGAATGCATTAGAATTGAAAATATAAACGTGCACACGATAGCTATAATTCACGGGACTATGTGTATGACGCTCACACATACTATGCGCAACTGTACAATTTTCCAATTCATAGCTGAAAATAATCCTGCAAATGGAAATTTTGACCATCCTATGGACTGCAAGAATTTGCCACAGTTTATTGGTATTTTGGGGGATTACAGCTTCACTTTATCAATTCAAGGTCTATTTATTTAGCTACTTTATTATTTTATATTTTATTCTGGAAAAGTAGAATTTTAAAGTCTTTAGGATAGAAAAAAACATTGTAGAAAAATCTTTATTTTCTCTTTAAGTCAACTATATATATATGCTTTTAGTTTATTTCAATATTTTTCTCACGTGTAGTCAGATCTGAATACAAAAGAATCGTCATTTGCTAGGTCATTATACACAGTATAGAAAATGATGCCCATCTGCATCCACATTGACATGCAATTACAAAAGGTAAAATCTGGGATCTAGATTCTAATATTATACTTCATTTTCTGCAGTTGTATAAAGCAAAAATCTATTTTCACTTGGGAAATGGGATACATTTTAAAAATCCAATGTAAAGACGCAATTAGTTGTCATTATGTTACATCAAACACTGGAGAATGCTCTTGATGTATTATTTTAGTTTGCTCATTTATTAGCTTCCATACCAGATTTCGATGGAGGGAAAATATTTGGAAATCACTTCACCAGGAATCATGCATCACGTATTCTATAAATGTACAAGAGTCAGGAATGGTCTCCAGATTTCAATTTTCCTGTTTATATCTTAGCAGTTGGCTATACATAAACTGATATTGTCCATCACCATATATATTATTTTATGATGATTATGGTAAGTCCAGTTTGCTTAGTGTCTCTAGGTGGTTTATATGCTTTTGTTATGAGGGAATCTGGAAGATGCAATGTAAATAATTTCTTGACTAAATTGATGGTAACTTCATCCTTCCAGTTGTTCAGGCCAAAAAACTTTGGAATCATTCATGACTCTTCTCTTCATTTCACATCCTAGATCCAAATCCTCCAGGAAATCCTTTTGGCTCGATCTTGGGAATATATGCAGAACCTGAGCACTGCTCACCACTCCCAGTAATCCTGGAACAAGGCGCTAGATTAGTGGATTTGCCCTGATGTAGTCTCCCTGTTTCTTTCCTCACCCATCTTCAGTCTATTTTCCAGCCAGTGTGTGCTTTGAGTCCTGTCATTGTCCCGTTTGAGCTCCGCCAAGGCTTCCATGTCATTCAGAGCCAAAGTCAAAGTCCTGACGTTGGCCAACTGTGAGCTACGTGTACTGCCCCATCCTTGCCTCTCCTTCTCTCCTGGTATATTCCTCCCCCTCCCCCCACAGTGCTCCTGACACAAGGGCCCCATCTGGGCCTCAAACATTCCAAGCACTGTCCTACCTCAAGGCCTTTGCTGAGCTGGTTCCTGGGTCTGGAGTGCTTTCTCCAAGATATTCCTTTGCCTTGTGCTCTTTCAAGTATTGGCTTACATCTTATCTTCTCAATGACCAATCAATCCTATTCTGACCAATCCTATTTAAGACCGCAAACAGCCCTGTCCACAAACCCTCTCCCCTAAACAGTACCCCCATCTCCCTTAACTTACTCTACTCTTTCTCTTCCCATAACACTTATTGCCTTCTATAAACTAAATAATGTGCTTGTTTATTATTTTTATTGTTTGTTTTCTCCCCCCCTTAAAGGCAGGGTTTTACAACCCTTTTGTTCACTGATGTATCCCAAAATTCAGACTAGTTCCTGCTCCATTGTAGGTACTTGATAAATATTTGGCAAAGGAATAAATGCCATGCCCTGTGATGCCACCTATAGAACTGCATAGGATTACAGGCCTGGTAACAGCCACTTGAGGCCATTCGGCCTGTCCTTCTCTCTGGACAGGACTATAGCTCAGTCACAGGCTTACCTAGGAAAGGACTAGGGCTCAGCCTCTGTTGTCTTATAGATGCATTTATGGATTCATGGGAAGGCCTCTTTGGTTTCGTTTTTCACTCTTTTATCACCATCCTGGCTTTTAAATCTTGAAAAAAATTTGCAGCATAATGGTAAACTTAAAATTTTTTTCTAAGATGGGTAATTTATTTTAGGATTTCTGTGCTTTTCCAGGCTTGCAAGCAGGGCTGGCCCGATGAGCAACCACACGTGGTCCCGAGCAGTTTGAAGGGACTGAGGAGAGTCAACTTGTCCAAAATACCTTCCTATCAGTGGGATGGTCCACACTGAGATTAATCGGGGCTGGGGGAACAGTTATTGAGGTTTTGTGATAACCTCCAACCAGGAGAAAAACACCTTGATTTTTCAGTTTATCACCTAAAACCTAACAGTGGGTGTTGTAGTTTGCTAGCTGCTGGAATGCAATATACCAGAAATGGAATGGCTTTTAAAAGGGGGGATTTATTAAGTTACAAGTTTACAGTTCTAAGGCCGTGAGAATGTCCAAATTAAAGCAAGTCTATAAAAATGTCCAAATTAAGGCACCAACAAGAGGTTATTTTTACTCAAGAAAGACCAATGAAGTTCAGGATTTCTCTCTCAACTGGAAAGGCATATGGTGAACATGGCGACCTCTGCTAGCTTTCTCTCCATGCTTCTTGTTTCATGAAGCTCTCCCGGGGGCATTTTCCTTCTTCATCTCCAAAGGTCTCTGGCTGTGTGAGCTCTGGTAGTTCTCATGGCTATCTCATTGTTCCTAAAAGGGGACATTCTGCAAAATGCTTCCTCTTTTAAAAGATACTATAAACTGATCAACACCCACCTGGAATAGGTGGAGTCACTTCTCCCTCTAATCAAAGGTTAATATCCACAATTGGGTGCAGCACATCTCCATCGAGATAATCTAATCAAAATATTCCAACCCACATCATTGGATAGGGATTAAAAGAAATGGTTGCTCCCAGAAGATTGGATTAGGATTACGTTGTGGCTTTTCTAGGGGACATGAATCCTTTCAAACCAGCACAGTGAGAAATAAACGAATCTCTTTGGAATTGAGGTAAAGGATTTGTCATCTGGTAAGATCACAAAAGAAGGAGGTTGTACCAAAACCTGTCAGGCACAGAGGCATTGGGAGTAGAGAGGACCCATAGGTTGGCTGGACCTTCTCATGTTGTGAATGAGGTTCAAATGAGGCTCAACTCAAGAGAATGAACATTTTAGAATAGAAACCATTTGCTAGAGAAGCAGCAAAAGCTGTGTTCACATTTTCTTTTTAATTTTTAGTTTTCTTTTTAATTACTTCACGACAAAGATGAACACAAGACAGTTTCTGTTTAAAGGGCTTTCCCACTAATCTTTCTCAAGGTTAATTGGGAAGTTTGTGGGAAATGAATCAACCAGCCACCCACCTGGGGACTCAATGCTAATCAGACTTGGACCCTTCTTAAAAGATACATAAAACTAACTCCTAAAAAATGAGTGGCACAGCTTTCAGCCTCTAAACCCAAGGCTACTCAGACATTAGTTTAGGAAGTAGTGCCATATGGAAAACATTTTCCCTAGTCACCAAGGCTTCGAATTTGCGGACCAATGTACAGAACATAAGCTCCTTTTCTTGCTTCTGAAACTAGGAGAGTCTGAAGGAAAGAACAAGTGCACACAGTGAAATGTGGTGCATCTGTTTTGATGTCAGTATGTCTACTGTTTTTAAAGTGCAGGCTTGTCGGGAACTATAATTTCTCCTCTAGAAAAAAGGGAAAGGCCTTCCTGATGCTCCTCTTGAATTGACAGCACCTGCTTGCATCAGGCTTTCTGGTAAGCATCTCCTTCTCCACCCGTCTCCACCGCACCCCAGCCACCGTGTCCCCCAGCACCCAGGTGCACCCAGCAGCCACCTGAAGGTCAAATGTACAACTGGACAGTTTCTTCTGGGAAGTCACTGAAGCAGCAGCAGGTTTGGGCTGGAGAAGGGGCTATTATTGGTCATCAGATCCCTCATCCTATGTGGCATGTAGGCGATTTCCCAAGTGAACTGTTGCTGGCTGGGTCGTCTCCTGGCCAAAAAAGGGGCTGCGAAGTGTAGGTTTCTTGACAATAACCGACTTTAAACACTACCCTCCCTCTCTGGGGTGGGAACAATCCTTCCAATCTGAACTCATCCGGCTGAGAGCGGTTTGCACCTGGAGGGGCTGAGGATCCAGCAGCCGCGAAGGTCAGGGGGAGGACTTCGCGGTGCGGGCTCTAGCGGGCCAGAATTGGGCCGGGAGAGACGGTGGGCGGGGCGGGGCCTGGAAGAAGGGCGGGGGCGGGGGCGGGGGCGGAGCGGTGGGCGGGGCCTGGCGAGGTCAAGCCAGCACACAGAGGGCTGGGGGCTGGAAAAGCCGCTCAGGACCTGATTCTCGCTGCAGGGTCTGCTAGTGGGTAGGGGTGGAGAGTTCATGGCTGACCAGTTGCAGACAGACAGTGCGCTCTTCCCATCTGGTGTTTGTCGCTTGCCTCCGCCTGACACAGACACACACACACACACACCACACACACAATGAATTAAACAAGACACAGGGAGAAGCGACTGGCTCAGACCAAAGGCGAAAGCCTCCAATCAGTGGTTCCAGGCGTTTTCCCCTTACCATCTTCGAGCGGCTTCACAGGGGGGCTGAGCTGCCATCTTCTCCTTCCACTAATCGACAGGGGTTTTCCTTGTTTTTATGGCTTAAAAAACAATTGCAAAAGTAATCCAAACTTGGTATAAAACAATAAATAGCAATGCTGAAGTATATGGACTAAAGGGTGAAATCATCTTCCCTGCTCCCCACTTCCACTTTGCACAGACAGGCACTGTTGAAAGCCTGGTGCATTGTTCGGAGGTTCCCCCTGTGTTAAGAGTGGGTGCACACACACAGCATGCGTCAAACAGCCGCGTGGTATTTTTCCTAACCTAAGTAGGATTATATCTTACATCCTTAAAAAAAAAAAAAAAAGCCTTATCACGGTATCATGAGAGTACTTCCTGGCAGTTTATTTGATCGACCTCATTCTTTTTAACAGTTTTATACTGTTCCACAGTGTGGCCGTCACCATGCAAATATATTTGGTTACCAGAGGCTTTGATGTTTTCATTTTACTGTACAATATGTGTGTCTCTGCCAACATATTGTGCCAACAACCCATTTCTGAAGCGCTTTTCATTCATTCTATCATAACTTTGTGTCTGTCGGCCGGGCACATAGGTTGAATAAACTGAACAATTCAGATGTGACCCATGCCTGACGCGGTACAGTCGCTCCAGGGGGCACGGAGCCGGCCTGCCTCATTCACCACCCAATCTCTGGTGCCCGCCCCCCACGAGCCATGGTCAAGTCCCAGATCCCGGTCCTGTGGGTGTGGGCTCATTTAGTGCACGGGTCCCTGGAAGATCCTATGAAGATGAGGCTACACTGAATCCGGATGATCCAGTAGGACTGAAGACCTGATAAGCAGAGGAAATCTAGACAGAGACGTAGGTGACTGAGCAGGGAGACGCAGAGACCAATCGTCATGTACAGAGGCAAAGACTGATTGTCAGCAAGCCATCATCAGGACGCTACAGACTCCGGGAAGAGGCATGGCCTGCCAAGACCTGGATTTTGGGCTTCTAGCCTCCAAACTGCGAGACAAGAAATTCCTATTGTTTAAGCCAGCAGGTCCTTGGTACTTGTCATAACAGCCCTGTCAAACTAAGACTCCAGAAGTCAGAGCTCAAGAAGTGAATAAGTCATTAAGTGAATGAATGGATGGATAAATGAAAGATACAGACAAATAAAGAGATGATTATAATACCTAGAGATACGGTGCTGTGAAAGGGAAAGAGGACAGGCCACAGTGTCTGATGGGGACATCCAAATAAGCAAAGCTAATCTAGATTTCGGGGGGACAGGGGTGGCCTCTTGGAAGAAGCTTCTAAGTTGGGAAGTTTCTGGAGTGAGTTGGGCAAAGGGTGTGAGGTGGGAGTGGGGTAGAATATACCCAGCAGAAAATGTGAGCGCAACACCTTGAGGTGAAGGAGCTCAGAATGGCCCCTGAGCCCTGTACATGGTGAAGAGGAAGCTTCGGGGCCATCGAGAACAGCCCTAAAAGAACTTTCTGCAATGATCGAAGCACTCCGTATGTGCTCCGTTCAAAATGGCTGCCACCAGCCACAGGCGGCTAATGGGCCCTTCCAATGAGGCTAATGTGACTGAGGAACTGAAATTTTAATTTTTTTATGTGAAATTTTATTTTGAAATCATTTTAAACTAACCAGAACATTAAAAAATAATACAAAATCCGTAGAAAACTCCATCATACCTCCCACCCAGGTACCTAGTCCACCAACTTTTAAAATTTCATCATATTTGTCATCTTATTTTATCTATTCAACTACCTATTTATTTATATAACAATTTTCTAAACAATTAAAAGTAGGTTGAATAAATCATTTTCCTTGAGCAAAACACTTCTGTGTACAGTTGATAGGAAGGACAAAAAAATTAACATTAATATAAAGCTTTCATTCTTATATTCCAAGTTTTAAGTCATCCTCATAATGTCATTTTGGGCATTTTCTCCACCATTATTAGAGCCTATCCAATATCATGTATTGCATTTAGTTATTATTGTCTGTTTAGACTTTTGTTTAATTGTGGAAATACATATTTAAACATGAACTTTCCCATATCAACTGCTTCCAAGCAAACAATTCAGTGAGATTAATCTCATTAATATTGTTGTGCTTTGGTCACCACCACCCATTACAAAATTTTTCCATCACTCCAAGCACAAACTTTCTACCTATTATTCATTACCTCTTCATTTCGTGTCACCTTCCCTCTTGCCCTTGGTAACTGTACTATACTTTCTTTCTTTTAATACTTTTATTGAGAAATCTTCACATACATACGTCCATACGTAGTGTATAATCAGTGGCTTACAAGATCATCACATAGTTGTGTATTCATCATCATGATCATTTTTAAAGCATTTGCATCACTCCAGAAAAAGAAATAAAAAGAAAAAAGAAAAAACTCATACATCCCATACCCCTTACTCTTCCCTCTCATTGACCACTAGTATTTCAACCTACCCAATTTTCTTATCCTTTATCCCTGCAATTTATTTATTTTTATCCTTATTTTTTTTTACTCATCTGTCCATACTCTGAATAACAGGAGCATCAGACACCAGGTTTTCACAATCACACAGTCACTTTGAAAAAGCTATATCACTGTACAATCATCTTCAAGAATCAAGGCTACTGGAACTCAGCTCAATAGTTTCAGGTACTTCCCTCCACCCACTCCAACACACCATAAGCTAAAAAGAGATATTTATATAAATCATAAGAGTAAACTTCAAGATAACCTCTTGATTCTGTTTGACATCTCTCAGCCACTGAAACTTTATTTTCTCTCATTTCTCTCTTCCCCCTTTTGGTCAAGAAGATGCTCTCAATCCCAGCTCATTACAGGAGTTCTGTCCCACATTGCCAGGGAGATTCACCCCTGGGAGTCATAGCCCACATAGGGGATGGGCGTGAGTTTACCTGCTGAGTTTGCTTAGAGAGAAATGCCACATCTGAGCAACAAAAGAGGTTCACTGGACGTGACTCTTGGGCATAATTATAGTAGCTTTAGCTTCTCCTTTGCAGGAATAAGTTTCAAAGGGGCAAACCCCAAGATCGGGGGCTTAGCCTATTGATTTGGTTGTCCTGTGAGAATATCAGGAATTCCCCAAATGGGGAAGTTGAATATTTCTTCCTTTCTCCCCAGTCCCCCAAGTGGACTTTGTGAATACATTTTTATTCACTGCCCAAACTTGAATTTTTAATTTAATGTTAGTTTAAATTTTCACATTTGACAATGGTCATTATATGAGTCAGTGCAGCTCTCGACCCTGGTATCCTAACCTAATCGAAGTCACAACTGTGCTCATTCATTCCATTTCTTCCATTACTAAGTCCTTTATCAGATTTACTGTCACAAAGAGAAATGGATCTGAGCTCCATTTCTTCTCCAGGTCCTGCCAACAGAGGCTTAACAGCATAAAGGCCAAGCGCCGGCCAGTAGAGTAGGAGTAGAGTAGGAGTGAGGATCTGCTTAAGAAGTGGGATTAACATTTATTAAATATATATGGTAAGCAAGACACATATGGTCACATTTTGAAACACACATTATCACCTTTTCTTTCCTTCTCTAGAGAAGTTGTGGGTTTACAGAGCAATCGTGCATAAAACACAGGATTTCCATATACCACCCCACCATCAAGACCTTGCATTGTGTGGAACATTCGTTACAAGTAATGATAGCACATTTTTATAATTATACTATTAATTGTTATACTATTTTATAATTGTACTATTAATTAATGGTTTAATTTAGGGTTCACTGTGTACTATAGTTCCATGGATTAAAAAAAATTTTTATTCTGTTACTATATATACAATTTAACATTTCCCTTTTAAATCATAATCATATATATATTTCAGTGCTATTAATTGCATTCACAATGTTGTACTACCATCACCATCATCCATTATCAAAACATTTCCATCATTCCAAATAAGAACCCTATACATGTTAAGACTTAACTTCCCATTCCCTATCCCCACCCCATCCCCAGGTAACCTATATTCTAGATTTTGACTCTATGAATTTGCTTATTCTTACTGTTTCAAAACAGTGAGATCAAACAATATATGGCCTTTTGTGTCTGGATTATTTCACTCAATATGATGTCTTCAAGTTGTATCCAATCCATGTCATTGCATGTAACAGAAATTCATTCCTTTTTACAGCTGAATAACATTCCATTGTATGTATATATCACTTTTTTAATGGTTGATCAATGCTTGGGTTGCTTCCATCTTTTCACAATTGTGAATAATGCCACTGTGAACACTAGTGTGGAAATATCTGTTTAAATCCTGCTTTCAATTTTTTTGGGTCTATACGTAGTAGTGGGATTGTGGGGTCATGTGGCAGCTCTGTACTTAGCTTTCTGAGGAACAGCCAGATTGCTGCACCATCTTACATTACCACCAGCAATAAATGAGTGTTCCTATTTCTCTGCATGCTCTCCAACAGCTGTTGTTTTCCATATTTTTAATAGCAGCCATTCTAATGTGTATGAAATAGTATCTCACTGTTGTTTTGATTTGCATTTCCCTGATGGTTAATGAAGTTGAGCATCTTTTCATATGCATTCTGGCCATTTGTATATCTTCTTTGGAGAGATGTCTATTCAAGTCTTTTGCACATTTTTAAATTGAGTTGTTTGTCATCTTGTTGTTAAGTTGAAGGATTTCTTTATATGTTCTGGAGACTAACTCTTTATCAGATATGTGTTTTCAAATATTTTCTCCCATTGTGTAGATTGTCATTTTTACTTTAAAGTCCTCTGAGGAACTAAAGTCTTTAATTTTGATTTATCTATTTTTTTCTTTTGTTGCTTGTGCTTTGGGTGTAAAGTCTAAGAAAGCATTGCTTAACACGGTCTTGAAGATGTTTTCTTCTAGGAGTTTTATAGTTCTAGCTCTTCTATTAAGATTTTGATGCATTTTGAGTTTATTTTTGTATATGGTATTGTTGGAAAGAAAGCCATACCTGAAAGAGAATAAACACTCACCTGATTGTGGAGAAGAAAAGAGCCTATTCACAATCTTGCAAAAATGGGCACACAACCAAAATATGGCCGGTGCACCAAACAATAGAATGCCACAGGCTTTATACCCTAAGCCTAGCACACAGGTCCCTCCCCTGTTTCTCTGCTGATTGGATACTCCAGAGGTTATAGCTTATCCAGATAGTCTAACTCATTCAAATTTTCTGCTGAAGGTTCCCTCTTTTGATTATGCTTTACATTTCAGTGACCCTGGCCGTTACTTATTTAAACTTGTTTTTACCTATATAAGGATTTGGTGCCAATTCTGCACTTACATCAGAGGACCTACTCTTTCCCAGCCTGGAAGACCTGTCTGAGCTGTTTTGCAGCCCTTTGTTTAGTGAATTCCGTTTCTCTCATCCTGCACTATCTAGCGTGAAAGCTAAACTTAATTTTATTCTTACAGTATGAGGTAGGGAGTCCTCCTTTTTATGTGTAATTGGAGATTCAGTTTTTCCAGCACCATTTGTTAAAGTGACCATTTTTTCCCAATTAAGTAGTCTTTGCCCCTTTGTCAAAAATCAGTTGGCCATAAACGTGAGGGTTGATTTCTGAGCTCTCAATTCCATCCCATTGGCCTGTAAGCTTGTCCTTGTGCCAATGCCGTGCTGTTTTGATTATTGTGGCTTTCTAGTAGTGGGTTTTTTTGTATGCTGTATGGTGGGGTCACATTTCATTCTTTTTCCCTGTGAGTATCCCGTTATTGCAGCACCATTTGTTGAATTTTTTTGGTTTGTTTGCTTTTTCTTTATTTTCTTTACTTATTTGTTTTTTTTGAGAAGTGCATGGATGAGGTATCAAACCTGGGTCTCCCGCATGGTAGGTGTGTAGTAAGTTTTAAGATCAGAAAGAGGAAGTCCTCAAACTTCATTCTTTTTTTTTTTTTTAACATTTTTTATTGTGAAATATAACATATATCTTTAAAAAGCAATAAATTTCAAAGTACATTTTAACAAGTAGTTTTAGAACAAATTTCAGAGTATGGTATGGATTACAGTTCCACCATTTCAGGAGTTTCCTTCTAGCTACTCCAAGACACTGGACTAAAAAGAAATATCAATATAATGATTCAGTGGTCACACTCATTTGTTAAATCCTATCTTCTCTGATACAACTCCTCCTTTTCCTTTGATCCTTCTCCCACTCTTTAGGAATATTTAGTCAATGCCCATTCTAACTTCTTCATGTTGCAAAAGGATGTTGACATTATAGGGTAGGGGGATGCAACTGGTTAATGCTCTTGGAGAGATTAGTAACTCTGGATTTCAGGGCTTCTCTGGCCTAGGAACCATCTGGAGATTATAAGTTTCTGAAAAATAAACTTAGTGAGTGAAAATTCTAAGGTGTCTCAGATAGATCCCTGGGTATTCTTCTTCTTTTTAAAGATGGCTTTACCTATTCAGGGCCCCTTACATGTAAATTGGATGATTGGTTTTTCCATTTCTGCAAAAAGGTTGTTGGAATTTTGATCTGGATTGCATTGAATCTATAAATTGTTTTGGGCACTATTTACATCTTTTTTTTTTTTTTTTTTTGCATGGGCAGACACTGGGAATCGAACCCGGGTCTCCAACACGGCAGGCAAGAACTCTGCCTGCTGAGCCACTGTGGCCCACCCACTATTTACATCTTAATGATATTTAGACTTCCATTCCATAGACATGGAGTATCCTTCCATTTATTTAGTTCTTCCTTCATTTATTTTAGCAGTGTTTTGTAGTTTTCTGTGTATAAACCCATTGCATATTTGGTTAGATTTATTCTTAGCTATTTTGTCTTTTAGTTTCTATCATGAGTGTTATTTTTTCCTTGATTTCATCTTCTGACTGTTTGTTATTTGTGTATAGAAACAGTACTGATTTGGGGATATTGTTCTTGTCCCCTGCCATTTTGCTGAATTCATTTATTAGCCCTAAGAGCTTTATTGTGGATTTTTCAGGATTTTCTTTATATCGGATCATATCATCTGCAAATGGAAATTTTTACTTCTTTCTTTCCAATTTGGATGCTTTTTATTTCTTTTTCTTGCCTAAATGCTCTGGCTAGAACTTCCAGCACAGTATAGAAAAACCGTGGTGACGGTAGGCATCCTTTTCTCATTCTTGATCTTAGAGGGAAAGTTTCAGTCTTTTACTATTAAGATGGATGTTAACTAAGGGCTTTTTATAATGCCCTTTATCATGTTAAGGAAGTTTCCTTCTATTCCTGATGTTCTAAGTGTTTTTATCAAGAAAGGTGCTCGATTTTTCCATATGGCTTTTCTGTGTCAATTGAGATGATCATATGGTTTTTTTCTTTCATTCTGTTAATTTGGTGTATTACATTAATTGATTTCCTTATGCTGAACTACCCTTGCATACCAGAGATAAATCCCACTTTCCATAGTCTATAATTTCTTTACTGTGCTGTTGGATTCAGTTTGCTAGTGGATTTTTGCAGCTACTGTAGTTTTGGACTGTAGTTTTCTTTTCTTGTGCTATCATTATCTGGTTTTGACATGAAGTTGGTGTTGGCCTTGTAGAATGAGTTAGGGAGTATTCCATCCTCTTCAGTTTTTTTGGTAGAGTTTAAGCAGAATTGGAGTTGTCTTCTTGGAATATTTGGTAGAATTCCCCTATGTATCATCTGGTCCTGGGTTTTTTTTTTGTTGGGAGGTTTTTGATGACTGGTTCAATCTTTTTACTAGTAATTGGTTTGTTGAGAACTTCTATTTCTTTTTGAGTCAATGTAGGTAGTTTGTATGTTTCTAAAATTTGACTATTTCATCTAGGTTATCTAATTTATTGGCATGAAGTTGTTTATTATATCCTCTTATCATCCTTTTTATTTCAAAGAAATATCCCCCGTTTCATTTCTGATTTTCATTATTTGTATCATCTCTCTTTTTTCCTTTGTCTAGTTAAAGAACTATTTATTTTATTGATCTTCTCAAGGAACCAACTTATGGTTTTGTTGAGTCTCTCTATTGATTTTTTGTTTGTTTGTTTCATTTCACTTATCTCCACTCTAATATTTTTTATTTACTTCCTTCTGCTCACTTTGAATTTAGTTTGACCTCCTTTTTCTAGTTCTTTCAGTTTTGAGGTTAGGTCTCAGCTTTGAAGTTTTTCTTCTTTTTTAATAAGTACTTAGAGCTATAAATTTTCCTCTAAGCACTGCTTTCACTGCATCCCATAAGTTTTGGTATGTTGTATTTTCATTTTCATTCTCCTCAAAATATTTCCTAATTTCGCTTTTGATTTCCTCATTTTTTTTAACCTTTTGAAGTTTCCTTTTTTTTTTTTTAATAAGTCACAAGCCTACATTACTATTTTAAAAGAACAACTTTAAATGAAAATTTATAAATAAGGATAAGCTATAAAGTTGCACCAACTGAATCCTAGGTCCTCTTTCTCCAAAGGAAGCCCATTCTTGGTTCTTGTGATTTCCTCTTACACCATTGGTTGTTTAAGAATATGTTGTTTAATTTCCACATATTTATGAATTTTTCATTTATCCCTCCATTATTGATTTCTAGTTTCATTCCATTGTGGTCAGAGAATGTACATAATATGATATCAGTATTTTTTAATTTATTAGGACTTGTTTTGTGATCCAACATATGATCTACCCTAGAGAACGATACACCATGATAACTTTTAAGTTAAAAAATCCTAAATGTAAATATGCATGAACAGTGGAAAAGATTAATTGCCTTTGGGAAGTAGGAATGAAGGGCAAATCTCAGCAGTGGGAAGGACAGTTTTTTATACTGTTTGATTTAACTTGAATGCACATTACCATTAAAACTGAACAATAAAACAAAACATAGACCCGATGTAACTATTGAACATTGGCTACACAGGCCAAAGGAAATTGGATTTCCCATTATCTATGGTAACCAGCTATGCAAAGTCAGATGTCTTTGAGATTTACAGACATTTGAATACATTTACTGTAAATGAGATTTTAAGAGCTAAACTTCCCCCAAGACAAGGCTTCTTACCTGTTGTTTGGAGAGCGGTTTCTGACCAGCTTAAGGTACTTCCCTAGATAACATTATGAAGCAGGAAACCTAAGATGTAACCAATGCAAAATAAGCTGCGAGTTGGGTCATGTGTAAAATGTAACAGTGGTAGGGGGAGGCAGGCAAACTGAATCCCCACTCTGAAAATGTGGTCTTGAAGGAGAAGGAGATGGAAACAAGCGTCTGCTCTGTGGCTGGGAGTTGGACTTTGCCCTGTAGGTTGACACGTCTTCCAGCCTTTTGGCAGGGGTGGCCGGGCCACCTTACAATGGAGACTGCTGTCTCTTTCATTAGCCTATCTACTTGATAAGAGAATCCTTTCAGGATATCAGATTTCCTTTGGTCCTTATATTCAGCAGGTAAATTTCTAAATTTGCATTTCCAAGTGAGATTTGCCACAGAGAGACCCCCAACGACTACTGGTTAAAACAAGTACTGTAGTTACTTAGGCACTTCTCCCAGGGAAAACAAGTTCCTTACCATTTGGCAATACCCATCCCCCGTCTTGAGGGTTTGAGTTTAGGGAGCTGACGTCCTGTGTGGAACCAACACAGGCTTTGGAGTGAGAGACACCTGGGTTCCAGCCTCAGCTTCTCTACTCACGAATATGTGATCTTACCCTTGATATTGAAACTTGATGTTAATCTTGATAGTGATGTTTACACCTCCTCATGTGTAAAATGGAAATGATACACCTTTGCAGTATGGGCGAAAATGGAGCGAGTATAGGCAAAGCACTCGAGATAAGGTAACGAACATGGTAGACACTCCACAAGTGGGCTGTTAATATCTAGGAGGTCCCTCGCTGGAGCTCATGTGCAAGCCTGAGGGGCCCAGCCCCGTGAGGATGCACCGGCCGGCTTCCTGTCGAGTTTATTTCATTTGGGTTTGGGACTTTCCGTTAAAGCTCTGAAGAGGAGAGTCCCAGATCTAGACCTGATTCTGCCATGAGCTGACTCAGTGATTTGGATTAAGTAATGCAACCTCTGTGGGTCCCCGAGTCCTCATTTGTTGCGCCAAAGAGAATTGGGCCAGATGAAATTGTAGTGTTTACTTATACATGCCTCATTCCATGAAAGATTTGAGACAGCCAGTTGGACCAGATGATTTCTAAACTCTTTTTATGCTCTGAGGTTAAAAATGTATTCTTTGCTATATAAGACAGAAATATAAAAATGTGCCCACACTTCATGTACCCTGAGAGCATGCCCACACAGATATGAGAAGGTGGGGTACATGCCTCCAAAGAACGAGGCATCTCCCCTATTTCCTTTTTCTTCTTATCTCCTGGAATTCTCACTTTCCTTCAGCTGTTCCTGGACAGAGGGAGTTCTAGGAACCCAGGTCTCTCTCTTATTTCTCCTTAGGCACGTCCTAGATTAACTTGTTCTTAATCTTCTGGGTGTATCAGAATCACTAAGGAGCTTTTTAGGATTGAGATTTGGGTCCTTCCCCCTTCTCCTTCGGATTCTGCCAGCCAGGGATGGGACTACAGCAGCACCATGAATCAATCTGGGCAACTCTGAGGCCGAGGTCCATGGACCCTCTTGCCTGAGATACTCCCCCCAGTCTGCTACACCAGCCCTAATTCTGGTATGAGACAGGACAGGAAACAAGAGGCCCTTGCTGAGTGATGGTAAATGAAAGTTCACTCACCAGGGAGGGCTGAATGCCACCTGAATAGATGCCAAGAAGCATTTTGTGACTCTGTCACTTGGGACTCCTGAGCAAGAAAGAGAGCAGCATTGCCAACCAGAAAGAACAAAAGGGGGAGTAGGCACAGAGGAAAAGGAATCGAGTCCAAGGCATTACAATGACAGGGTACATTTCCAACATGCCCCGACTGCTCCTGGAATCCTGTGTTCCTTGGCCTGGCAGATGACACCTTCACCTGTGCCCAGCCTCTGGGGGCAGCTTCAGAGCAAGCACTCTTGGTGGGCAGTAGAGACCTCTTTGACCACATGCAGTTCCTCTGAAGTCGGTCAAAAAGTAACCCCTTTTCAGATCATTTGCTGTGCTGCTTAAAAATGATTTTCCTCATTTCCCGGTGCCTGCCCATGCCAAAAAAAAAAAAAAAAAAGCTTTTTCCTGATGGAAAGACTGGCCCTTACAAGTAAAAATTTTCTGGATTTTACTGGAATTTTTATAACTGGAAGTTTTGTTATCAAGAGATATAAATGTTACTGGATGATAAAGGAAAGATTGGATTCATTTTTACTCATAAGCAGACAACCTAGAAAGGAAGGCAGTGAAATGGTCAGGGTTCAACTGGGCATGGCTCAGTCCTCTTTTCCCCCAAAAGAGAACCCACAAAGGCTCTTTCAAATGGAAAGTGGCCATTAAGGTACATGGCACCACTATTGATGAACTCCTGGGAGATGAGAAGGTCTGTGACGTGGATGCTGGGGTTGGAAGAGAGGGAAGGTACTGAAAAGGCTATTTCTTCTCCCTGAGATAGTAATGAATTAGATCATGAGCTTCAGAAACCATCGGTTGGGTCAGAACCCCTGCTCATCCTGTGCCAATTTAGGCAATTGCTTACACTCCCTGTCTTCAGCCTCCCGGTCTGTAGTTTAAATATACTAATTTTACCCATCTCGTAGGGTTTGTTTGGAGGATTAAATTAGAGCACAGAGGTAATGTGTTCAGAGGAGTGCCTGGCAGACAGCACTCCACAGCCAACCTCGAACTCTTGCCCTTAGCCCCAGAACCTTCTCTTGACTTCTGTAAACAACTACTCTACCCTTTCCTCACTTAAGTCCAAACTGTAGCACCATCCCCCACTCCTCTTTTCTTTCACATCCTAAATGCAACCTGTCAGTAAATCCCGTTGGATCGATCTTCAACCTATACCCAGAATTTTAACTACTACTCATCACCAACATGATTCAAGCTGCTGGGATCTCTTTCTTAGATTATTGCAATAACCTCCGAATGGATTGCCCTGGTTTTGACTGTACCCCCTCCCCCATCCCCAGTCTCTTCTCAGAACAGCAGTCTGGGTGATCCTCTTAATGCTAGAAAGATTGTGTCACTTCTCTGCTCAAATACCTTCCACTGGCTTCCCATCTTGCGCAGAAGAAAGCTGCCATCTTTAAAATGGCCTCCAGGGCCCTGCAGCCTCCACGTTCCCACTTTACCCCCCCCCCCCCCCCCCCCCCCCCCCCCCCCCCCCCCCCCCCCCCCCCCCCCACTATCGCCACCCCACCCCACCCCGGCCATTTTATCAGCTTTCTGACATCTTCCCACTGGCCCCTGACTGTTCCCCACACTCCCCTCAGAGGGACTTGAACATGCCTGTTCCCTTCCCACTTCCAAGTCTTGACTTAAATGTCCACTTGCCTTCCCCTGATCACCCTCTTTGCAATTGCAGGACCGCCGTGCTCCATGCCCACCCCCACCTCACCTTCCTGTCCTTTTCCCTGTTTATTTTTCCCCATAGCCCTTGTCATCATCTGACATTCTATTTCGTTTGCTTGTTTGTTTCTTTATTGTCTGCCTTCTGCCACTAGAATAGAAGAAGCTAAGTTCCATGAGGGCAGGGATTTTTCTATTTTGTTCACTCTCCTATCCCCAGGACTGGGAACAGCACTTGCCCTCTCCATCAATATTCACTGAATTAATGATTCAGTTTTATTTGGACAGCACAGCCTTTTCAATTAAAGCATTCCTTAATATTGGTTTACATAGCTATTTTTAAATAAAGTTTTTTTTTTTTTTTAATTTTTTAAAGGATGAAGACTTAGCTGAATCCAGGCAGTGGGCGCTGCAGAGTTGTCTGATAGCAAAATACTCTTAAGCGCAGGCAAAATTCTACAAGGAAAAGAAATGTTTTGAATGCTGAGTATAAACCTTTAGGAAAAATAACATTACAGTTCTATTTTTAAGAAGTCAAGGTTAAGGATATTAAAAGTTGCTTTTAAAGACAAATGAGTTGGGGCAAAAGTTCATTCAGAAAAAAACTCAGCTTTTAACCTCCCACTGGGTAATTGATAGGCCTTCCTTAGGAATATGGAAAGATTCCATTCTTCTGGAATTGGGATACCCCCTTGGAGAAAGAATGTGGCTCAATGGTCTCCTTGCCCCTTACCCATAGGAAAAAGGAGAATGACCCGAAGAGCAGCCATTAGCTTGCCTGCCCAGGCCCTCGTGGGCCTGCTGAGAGCACTTTCCCAAGGTGCCTTGGCAAGCAGTCTGGTCATCATCTTCCTGCCCCCTCCCCCACCCCAGGAGGCTGACAGGTCCCCCCTCCCCCTGCTGCAGCCAAGATGTGTTATTATCTTGTCATAGACTAATATCTCCCGTGGAGAGTGCTGACATTTGTTCATTTCAGAAGACCCCGTCCAGGAAAAGCCTTTTGTGAAACAGATTTTGAATGACATAAGCTCACAAAAGATATCCTTTCTGACGAAGAGGCAGGAGGAGCCAGGGACTGGCCCACCTCCACTAGCCTGGCTCAGGTCTGCCCTGGGCCTACCTGCTCCAGCGCAGGATTTAACCTTTGCAGCTCATTCCATGGAGACCAGAAAACACAATGCACTAGTTGTGACAAAGCCACGCTCCCTCCCATGACCCCATTCGAAGGGGGTTGGCCATGGCAAGGCAGAGCTCTGAATTTGGCTTAGGCCAGCCCTTGAAACTTGAGGTCTGATTGACTCCAGTTCACTCCCTTACATGTCAGTTCTTCGTTGGATTCATGTCTGAGCCTATTTCTTAAAACTTTCTGAAACAGGCTGTTAGGTACTGGTAACTTCAACCACAGATGGCAGGAAAGGAGAAAGAGAAAAACACAGCACAAGAAACATGAAGCACTTCACACCCAGCTCAGTCTTGAAATATAAGCCCTACACCCCCAAAGGCTCAGGCTGCCTTCTGTCTCGGTGGGCATTAATGATTTGTTTAGCATCTTTTAATTACTTACTGTTGTCACTGTAATACTTATACATGGGTTAAACATTAAACTGCACAGACAGGTTCATGAAAAGTCAACAAAACCTTTCTCCAACCCTCTCTACTCTTCCCTTTACTTCTCTAACCCACTTGGCTTCGGCCAGTGTACCTTTAACTTTACATTGGTATGGTTCACATCCATATCCTTTTCTAGAAACACAACTAAACCTTCTGTGCTCTGCTTATAAATTAATTCCAAAAGTTTAAAACAAGTAAACAGTGCTTATTATGTAAATGTCCAGGCCCTTTTAATGTCCTTTGGTTCTAACTCTTGAGAGCCAAGTCCACATGCAATCACGGAACATGACTATGTCGTGGCCTGTCCAGGTATCTTCCTATCATGCCCTGTGGGGTGGCAGAAGTCGTGCAGGCAGGGGCAGATCCCTTATGTCAAGTCTCTTTGCTCTGCACGTATCCACATGGCCTGACACCAGGCACAGCAGAGAAGTTGTGCAATTACCTGGGAGGTAATTACTGGCTGTGTCTTGCTACCTCGTCATAAAAATCAGGGAGAAGGAGTCCACGGCTCAGCCAGGCTCTGGTCAACAGAAGGTCCTTTACAAATGTCTGAGCATGAATTCTCAGACAGGATGGAAATCCAGAATTCTGTTTGGTTATTAATACCGTTAGCATCATCCTGCAAAAGCCACAAAAGATAATAATAATAATAATTATTATTATTATTATTATGATGATGATTTTCCATTGCCTTTGATAGAAAAATACCTTTTAAAAAGATGCAAAAATCTTTTTTCATCAAATGATAGCAAAAGACAGCACTCCCTAACAATACAGGGATGCTTCTGATTTTATTTTCAGAACGACAGAGTGAAAAGACACAGACTTTAGACTCAGATAGATCTATCCTTAAATGTCTTGCCTTGCCTCTTATAGCTGTCACCTCTTGGTCAAGTTACTTAATCTCTGACAGCCTTTTTCCTTAAGTGTAAGGAGTACCTACTTTTTAGCTATCGTGAGGATAAAATTTAGTGGGATGGAGGAATGAAACTAAAATGCCCAGCATACTCTGTCACATAGTTGGGACTAAATACATAGCAGTGCCTTCCTTTTCTCTCCTTCCCTCTATTCTGCCCCATTCTAGGTTGATTTTCATGTTCTTTACTCTAAGTCTAGCTTAGGTCAGAAAGGGTGGGGGTGACAGCTGCAGACTGACCTTGCTTTCAAATGCATTTGTTTTTCAACTAGAGGTTCTGGAAAAAAATTCAGCTGTCTTTTCATCTTGCTTTGGCTGACTGGAAGTTTTAATTTTCATGATATTTTACAATCCCTTTTCTAGGTGGGCTATAAATATCTTGCTTTTAAATTTCTTACTTTTTTTTTTTGCATGAGCAGGCACCGCGAATTGAACCAGGTCTCCGGGATGGCAGGCAAGAACTCTGCCTGCTGGGCCACAGTGGCCCATGCTTACTTTTAAATTTCTTGATGTGCAATATTATAAGCATTTGGAGAAATGTGTCCTTATCTCCATCAATATACGTTTAGTGAGGAGGGGAGATTGAGATGATAAAATTTCTGGCATTTTATGGTTATTTCTTAAGATGGAGATCCCAGCATGTGTGTATCCGTGTGTCTGGTTCCACACGATGAAGTCTGCTACCTTGTTTTGGTGCTAAGAATTATTTTCTTTGGACAAGTTTTTAAAAGGTGACATAAGCAAGAAAATCTTTATAGGGCCCTTCACTTTCTATAAAGGGTTTATTAAAATTATGTGCATACATAAATGTATGTGTGTTGGTGAGTGTGTGTGTATCACCTTTCCATTTAAAACCTAGGGACAATAATTGAAATAGAGGAACATTCTCAATAGGTATCAATGTAGATAAAAAGTACTCAGAGAGATGGGCAGGCCACAGTGGCTCAGCGGCAAGACCGCTTGCCTGCTATGCCAGAGGATCTGGGTTCGATTCCCGGTGCCTGCCCATGTATAAAAAAAGAAAAAAAAAACAAGTACTCAAAAATGCACCGTCATCACTAAGTAAGCGGTGCATTGATGAGCAATTGCTCTTTTGTTTTTTAACTCAATGTTTTAAAGTTACATCTATTTTTACAAACTCACTGAAATACTCAGGAAACTTTTAAAGTACCTTCAATCCTCTTCAAGCTTGCCTTTGTGATAGTAACTAAATGACAAGTCACAACCATCACTCAGAGGGCACCCAGGCACATGGTCATTCTGCCTCACGTGGAAAGCAGTTTCCTTTTGTAGCAGTAGCCCCAAGCCTCTTTTTTTAAAAATTTATTTTAATTATTAAATGTACCAACATACAAACACAAACATTCTTACCATATGATCATTCCATTCTACATATATAATCAGTAATTCACAATATCATCACATAGTTGCATATTCATCATCAAGATCATTTCTTGGAACATTTGCATCAATTCAGAAAAAGAAATAAAAAGGAAACAGAAAAAAATTCATATATACCATATCCCTTACCCCTCCCTTTCATTGATCACTAGCATTTCAATCTACCAAATTTATTTTAACATTTGTTCCCCCTATTACTTATTTTTAATCCATATGTTTTATTCATCTTTCCATAAGGTATATAAAAGAAGCATCAGACACAAGGTTTTCACAATCACACAGTCACATTGCGAAAGCTATATCATAATACAATCATCTTCAAGAAACATGGCTATTGGAACACAGCTCTACATTTTCAAGCAGTTCCCTCCAGCCTCTCTGTTACACCTTAACTAAGAAGGTGATATCTATTTAATGTGTAAGAATAACCTCCAGGATAACCTCTCGACTCTGTTTGGAATCTCAGCCATTGACATTTTACTTTGTCTCATTTTTTTCTCCCCCTTGTTTTTGGTGACCTAGACGGTTTTGAAGAGGACTGGTCAGGGTCTTGTAGAATGTCCCTCAACTGGAATTTGTCTGATGTTTTTCATATGATTAGACTTGGTGTTCTAGTTTGCTAGTTGCCAGAATGCAATACACCAGAGACGGATTGGCTTTTAACAAAAGGGGATTTATTTTGTTAGTTCTTCAGAGGAAAGGCAGCTAACTTTCCACTGAGGTTCTTTCTTACGTGGGAAGGCACAGAATGGTCTCTGCTGGCTTCTCTCCAGTCCTCTGGGTTCCAACAACTTTCCCCGGGGTGATTCCTTTCTGTACCTCCAAAGGCCTGGGCTGAGCTGTGAGCGCTGAGATGAGGTATGCCAAGCTGCTTGGGCTGTGCTACCTTGCACGCTCTCATTTAAGCACCAGCCAGTTAAGTCAAATATCACTCATTGCAGCAGATACGCCTCCTAGCCGACTGCAGATGTAATCAGCAACAGATGAAGTTCACGTACAATTGGCTCATGTCCACAGCAACAAAACTAGGTGCCTTCACCTGGCCAAGTTGACAACTGAATCTAACTACCACACTTGTATTGGGCAGACAGACCACAGAGGGAAAGTCCCATTTTTTTGTCACTTCAGATCAAGGATACACATTATCGTTGATGTGAAACTTCATCTTCTGGTTTGGGGTAGTATTTAGCAGTTTTCTTTACTATGAGATTGCTCTTTTTGTTTTCCCTTTCCATCCTTTTTATTTTCATGAAGATAAAAATACATGTCTCCTCGTGAAATTTATTGTCAGCATGGACATTTATTATGCTGATTTTTTTAATGGAGTTAAGAACATTGTCTCTGAAAATCCCTGAGGACAATCTTTTATTTTAAATGCCGGTGCTGTGCCTGCTAGTATCTTTTGTCTAAGGCTTGGTGGGTTAGCAGCGGTCATATTTTAGTAGGAACACAATGGAAAACAATTTCTTGAAATGAATATTCAGCAAGTATAGAGAAGGGATTCCTGTGACTCTTGAAGGCTATAATTATCATGATAATTTTCTCCCTATGCTGCATATGAATTCTCTCATTTTTAAAAGGAACAATTAATTCACTGCAGTAGTCAAAATAAGTTACTTAAATAGCTTCCTATGTTCTTCTCTATTAAATACCTCTTCTGGCTTAATGGCTGCTGAAGACACCACATATGCTTTCTTATCTATTGGAAATCATTCTGATGAAGTCCACCATTTTCATTCTTTGCAGCCTGAGAATGGAGCCGCATCAGTGGAGGAACCAATGGACAGATGGTTGGGAAATGCCCAGTGACTCCAGCTTGTGTCCACCAGCAGACAGGGATTTCTTACTGGGTATTGGATAGTTTCAAGTATCATTGGGAGGACTGAAGAAACAGACCATCCTGAGCTTCCAGGAAGGTCTCCCAAGGCCATATCCCAGCAGTGGGTACCAGGGAAGCTATTGGTCCTGCCAGCATCGTGAAGCTAACTGAAGAACTGGGACGCCAACCTTGGTCTGGCTGGCACAATTCTGTCTCTGTTAGAGTACACACCAGCAAATTGGAGGCCTCGTGTCCTGCCTTGACCCCCACTTAACTCAGTTCTAAATTCAAGTCTTGCATGAGTGCATCTAATGAGTAGATCCTGAATCTCATCCAGAACCCCAGCTGCTAGGGAGCTTGTAAAATGTCCTTTCCTGTTCTACCTTCCTCAATGAAGGAGTCCCATTAGAGTGAGGCTGGAATCGATAGAAAGTGAGCAAATCCACAGTACCTGCCACACAGCCCTAATAACATCGTCCCGTAGATGGAAAGGGCGACAGGAGGGCAAGATTTCCTAGGCAGGGCCAATGACAGGAGCAGGCTTGTGGGTGCCAGAAGTCAAGTCCAGAAGCCTTGTCTTGAGAAACCAGCAGGTTGAAGCTGGAAGAGTGAACTACACAGTCAAGACTGTAAGTTCAGTCAGCAAAGGGTAGGGCCCAAAATTGAGGTTTGAGCTTTAGGACCCACTGTAGGTTGAATTATGTGCCTCAACAAAAGGCACATAATCTTAATTTTAGTTTACATCCCTGTGTGAATTTACTTGTAAATGGGATCTTTCTGAAGATATTCTTTTCAGTCAAGGTGTGTCCAAGGGAACCAGGGTGGGTCTTAATCTATGTGACTGGAAGCCTAGAAGAGAGAATAAATCAGAAGCCAGAAATCAGATGTCAGAGAGAACCACAGGGAGGATCCAGGAGTTGGAAGTCTCCTGAAGAGCAGATGCAAAGAGAGTGAGAGCACCGTAGGTCCTGTGGTGAGATGCAACCCCAGGAACCCCAAGGATTGCAGTGAGCCAGCAGCAGGATGCTACTGACTTTGGGGAGGAAATAAGTTTTTTTGGACTTCTAGTCTGGAGGGAATCAATAAATTCCTGTTGATAAACCAAAAGCAGTTTGTGGTATTGTCATAGCAGTTCTGGTGAATTTACGCAGACCCCACGAGGTTGGAATATAAATCAAGTTAAAGATAAGAAATAAGTTTTCTCTTCCATGTTCTCTGTGGCTAATTGGTGATGGCTTCCTGGAGCAATGGATTAAGAACTTTCTGGGTTCAACAGAGAAGAAAGTTGTGATTTATTAGAAATATCTGCCTTAGGCACTTAGCCTCAAGACAAGGGTGACTTGATGTCAAGCATTTACTGTCTATTTTGTGATGGCCACAGGACATCAGCAGCAAGAATTGAGCGTATGGTCCTCAACTTCCTTGTTTGTGTGCCAGGATGTAGAGAGGTGAGAGTAGAATGAGGCTAGAGCTAGAGGTAGTTAGAGATGACTCACTCACCCAGAGTGGGAGAGTGAGAGGGCAAAGTAAGGTTATTCCTGAGGGGAGAGAAGTGGGAGTACATGGAAGATGTCTATACATTTTGACTTTATGAGAGTGCCATCAATGTAATATAAAATAATATGCAAATTGGCAACTATTCATTTTAAAATCCACAATTCAAGACTTTTCATTGTTTTGGCCAAGGAACAACTGAACTACTTATTTAAGAAAAAAAAAATGGAGGGAGGAGGGGATTATTGACTCAAATATTGGAAGTGTCCAGGCCGACTTGATGCCCAGTCTCAAATGACGTCAGCAAATGCTGACGCCATGCTGGGTCCTTCTCAGACTCCAGGAGGCAGCAGGATGGCTGCCACAGTCCTAGTCCCACATCTTGCTCCATGGTTCCAGGCCATGGTTCCAGGAGCAAAGAACTCTGCACAAACCAGCCTTACTTGGCAGTCCAGTTAAACCAAAGAACAACATGAGTTACACATTTTTTAGAGGTCTGCACAAAACAACTCAATTAAAGTAGTTTAAAAGCAGCTCTGTGGAAATTGGCTGAAAATAGTCATGAAAGACAATTTGCAACTAAATATTTCCAAATTGTTTTAGGATGCTTGAAAAGTTGTTCTCCAAAGTTGTTCTCAAACATTCTCTATCAAGTGTTATTTTTACTTTAAATTGTCTGTCACTTTTCTCTCTGTTTTCCTCACTTCTTCTGTCTTCTACGACTTAATAAAATGAGCATAAATTGTAGGAGAAATTTATAATGCCGTTAAAAAAAAGACAGATACATGTTTGGGGTGAAAAATTGAACCCCAGAGGTATATGGAAAAAAAAAAAAACATGAAACCTTCTCTCCTACATTCATGTCCAGTAGTAACTACCACTAATAAAAATATATATATGTTAAAAATCTTGTCCACATGGAACCTTGAGTAGGGCATGAGATTTTGTTGGTTTGTCCAGAGTGATGCCCCAATAAATCCCAGAGTGATTTGAACAGTGAATAAAAAAGTATTTGCAAAGTCCCCTTCGGGGAATGGTGAGAAAGGGGGAAAATTCAACTTCCCCAAGTTGAATTCTTGATATTCTCACAAGCAGTGTGGACAACCAAATCTATAGGCTGAGTCCCCAATCTTGGGGTTTGTTCATATGAAACTTAACCACACAAAGGATAAGTCAAGCCTACTTAAAATTAGGCCTAAGAGTCGCCCCCAAGAGCGTCTCTTTTGTTGCTCAGATGTGGCCTCTCTCTCCAGCCAACACAACAAGCAAACTCACCACCTTCCCCCTGACTATGTGGGACATGACTCCCAGGGGTGTGGACCTTCCTGGCAACGTGGGACAGAAATCCTAGAATGTGCTGAGACTCAGCATCAAGAGATTGAGAAAACCCCTAGAATGAGCGGAGATTCAACATCAAGGGATTGAGAAAACCTTCTTGACCAAAAGGGGGAAGAGTGAAATGAGACAAAATAAAGTGTCAATGGCTGAGAGATTCCAAACAGAGTTGAGAGTTTATCCTGGAGGTTATTCCTATGCATTAAATAGATATCACCTTGTTAGTCAAGATGTAATGGAGAGGCAGGAGGGAACTGCCTGAAAATGTAGAGCTGTGTTCCAGCAGCCATGTTTCTCGATGATGATTGTATAGTGATATAGCTTTCACAGTGTGACTGTGTGATTGTGAAAACCTTGTGTCTGATGCTCCTTTTATCTACCTTATCAACAGATGAGTAAAACACATGGAATAAAAATAAATAATAGGGGGGACAAATGTTAAAATGAATTTAGATTGAAACGCTAGTGATCAATGAAAGGGAGGGGTAAGGGGTATGTTATGTATGAATTTTTTTCTGTTGTCTTTTTATTTCTTTTTCTGAATTGATGCAAATGTTCTAAGAAATGATCATGATGATGAATATGCAACTATGTGATGATATTGTGAATTACTGATTATATATGTAGAGTGGAATGATCATAAGTCAAGAATGTTTGCATTTGTTTATTGTTATATATTTTAAAAATTTAGAAATTAATTTAAAAAAAACTTAACAACAAAAAAAGACATGTTCAAGCCTTAAAAAAAAATCTTGTCTACAATGACTAAAGCTATATGTTCCTCTATATGAATATAGAATTTACATTTTTCTCTCAAAGGAAGATTTCCTCCAACTTGTTTTTTTGTGTGTGTCTTAATCAAGAGCAATCCAGTGAGGAACCACTTCTTTTTTAAATTAAGTTTATTTTTATCTCTATTCTCATATATACATGATAATCTTTAAAATGATAAATTTTATATTTGATATCATATATAAATATGTACATATTCAAGAAAACCTGAATTTATCTTCATCTTACCAACATTTTTTTTTCTTTAAGCCAAACAACTACATCCTTCCCGTTCACTGTAAATTCAGTTCTTATTCTGTCTTTCCCTTAACACCAATATTAAAAGTAGGCCCAGGGTGGTGCAATGCTGGTTCAGTGGCAGAATTCTCACCTGCCACATGGGAGACGCCGGCTCGATTCCTGGAGCCTGCCCATGCAAAAAAAAAAAAAAGTTGGCCCAGCATGGACTGTTATGATTTTCCATGATTGGTTATTGCTACCTGATCTAATACCTATCTCTTAATAAATTTTTTTTTTTTTACTTCAAATGATAAATAACGATTTCAATGAACAACTATCTCATGAATTACATTTTAAAGAAATTCGACTCCAGGCTGTGAACTGGGTGTCACTGCATTGTCTAGGATTGGCCGAAAGCACTGGCAGGGTCAGCCTGTATGGCACTATTCATGGGTTTGGCGTCACTGCATCTGGAAAATTCTGAGTGCATGTCAAAAGTCCAGAAAACTAGAAGTAGCATTCAGTTAAATCTTTTGAAAGTGCTTCTCTTGCTGACAAATCTAACCGTCGTCCCCGCCCGCCTGGCCTGTCCCTAGCTGCTCAGAGATGTAGGTGCTTTCTCGCCACTCAGCAAGGCCCTCTGCAGGACAGGTACCTGTCCCTGACACGGCTGCCAGGGGTGCCACCGAATGTGCTGGCATCTTCCTCACACACATGCAGCTCAGGTTAAGGACCATGTCTAGGTCAGAGGAAGTACGCACTTTGAGAGCGGTGCCTTTTGAAATTTTGAAGGCCAGTTTCTTAGGAATAGAAAGTGGCCTGCTCAACTTAATATTTTAGGAAAGTGTCTGTTTCCACCCAGCATATTTTGTTAAAGGACAGACTTCTCCACTTCCCAAAATGTTTAGTTTGTGGCTAATCCAAATAGTTGAAATTTGTTTGTCAGCTCTGGCCCCAGGAACTGTTTTGCCTTGCAAGGCGCCCTGTGGATCTGGGAGGGTATTTGGCTCGTTCCCCTGACAGCTGTCTGGTGTCACTGGGTCAGTGTTAATGAAGAGCAACGTGACAAATGGCCTTTGGAAGCCTCAGTCATGGAATCATGGCAGCTCGCTCTGGATCTACTTTTAGCATTGGCATTAAAGAAGAGGCAGGATAAGAAATGAATTTACAGTGTAGGGGAAAGGACCCAGTTGTTTGGCTTTAAGAAAAAAGAAGTTGATAAGATGGAGATAAATTCAGGTTTTCTTCCTTAGGTTTCAAGATTACACTTCCAAATCCCTTCTCCTAAGAACAGATATTCCAGTCATTGCTTATATGAATCCCATATTCCACTTGATGTTCTATAACAAATCAGGATTGGGGGGAATATATTTCCTAATGGGTTAAGTTGAACAAAATATTTTTACAAAATAAAGGGTAATAGCTTCCTTTTCTATTAGTAGAAGACGTGCTTTACTCAGCAAAAGAATTATGAGTCATAGGACGTAGCGTTTCTGCAAAAATATGTTTCCAGTTTTGCAAACTGGGACATTCAGCAAAGTAGGTGTATTTTAGCTTGACATGATGAGCGGGCTTTTGGTGGCAGTGAGGATGATGGTGCAGGGAGATTGGAGGCACAGATCCCTATGTGGGCTCGGGATGATGATGGGAATGGGGAAGGGGACATGTTGAAAATGGAGTTGACAGAACTTGGCAACTGATGGGGTGGGGGCGAGGGGTAAGTAAAAGTCAAGCGTGAAGCCCAGGTCTTTCTGGAGCTCCTGTCACAGCCCTAAACCCCAGCCCCATGGAGAACTTTCATGGGATTCCAGCCCTTTCCCCAGGATATCACACATCAAGTTAATGATAGGGCTGGATTAGACCAGGCTCTCGTGGACAAGCCCAGCCCTCATTCCAGTCTTACAACATCTCCAAGAAGTCCTCACAGCATTCCAAACATGTTGCACTATCTCTTACCCTTGACCCTCCCCTATCCTTCCCTCTTTCCCCTTCTCCTCCCTTCCCCATTCCCTGTCCCCATCCTTCCCCAACGTCCCTTACCTTCTCCAGCTTTCCTCACCCTCCTTCATCCTCCCCCTACTTCCTCCCTTTCTCTCTCCTCTTCCTTCTTCCTTCGTTCTCCCTACCCTCCTCCTTTTCCATAGCAGCAGTTTTCTTCCTACCTCTTGGCCCACTCTTTCTCGTCTATTTGTTGACACCTTCTTCTCCGAGCTCAGTCCAGGCCATCTTCTCTCTTCACTCCACCTTCACCCTCCAGTTGATTTGATCTGCTTCCTCAGAGTCAAATGCCATCAGCCTACTGTCAAGGCCTAAATGTATGTCTCCAGAAGTCGTGTTTGAGCTCCTGGCTCTCATAACCAGCTTTCTCTTTCACATCTCTACCTGGATAGCTGTAGACATTTCAAACTTAGCATATCCCAACAATTGTTCATCTCTCCTCCTTGCCTTGCACTCTGCTCCCCTTCCAGTGTTCTTCATTTCTCATGCCAGCCCTCTTCTTCCCCTTGCCCAGTTAGTTTACAAATCCTACTGATTCTACTTCCAAAATCTATGTTGAACCAGTCTGCCGCACCAAATTTCCCTGCAGTTTTTGTAGTCTGAGAAACCATTTCTTGTCTGACTACCATGCTAGCTCCCTACCTGGTGTCTTGCCCCATCCTTCCAACCCATTCTCTACAAAGCAACCAGAGAAATCATTTAGGTAGCAAACTAATCATGTCATGCTCCTTCTTCAAACCTAAAGAGATCTCCATTGCATTTGAAATAAAATACAAGATCCTTCACCAGTTTTTCAAGGTCCTGATATAGTCTCTTGCTGTGTCTGCAGCCTTGCTCTCCCCATGTTAATCGTGCTTGAGCCAGACCAGCCTTTTCTGGGTTCCTCAACTCACCAAGTCCTTTTGTATCTTGGGGTCTTGCAGAAGCTGTTCCCAGTGCCTAGAACTCTCTTCCCCACACTCTTTGCTTGGCCAGCACTTATTTGTCCTTTAGATCATGCTTTAAACGTCAGAGAACTGTCCTTAAGTCTCTCACCACCACCACGTGATGACCTTGTCATCTCTCATCATACCCTTCAATTTTTCTTGGTAGCCCTTATCAAAGCTTGCCAGTACATATTTATTTATATGATTATTTGTTTAATATCTGTCTCCTCATCATCATGTATGATTCATTCGCACTCTTGTTAACTGCTATATTCTGACACTTAATAAAGACTTAAAAATCTGTTGAATGAATGAGTGAACAAATGGCTACTAATGTGTCTTCCACTTCATTCCAAAGCTCTAGGAGTAACCTCATCTACCTGGGTGTCATGTCACCTAAAGTCTGCTTTATTAGAATAATTCAATTTAATGGACGGTGGTAAATTGAATTAAGAACATTTAGACATGTTCTTAATCTTCAGCCACATTCCTGTGAATGTGAAGCCGGGTCCTGTGGATTCCTGTGGATGTGAAGCGGAATCTCTTGAAAATGTTATTTTAAATTAAGTCATGCCCCAGCCAAATGAGGCTGGGTCTCAATCTGGATCACCAAAGGCTTTACCAAAAGATAGAAACTGGAAGCCAGAGTCAGAGAAAGCCACAGGGATGAGCCAGAAGAGTTAGGAGAGGCCATCACCTTGTGATGCAAGGAAGGATACAAGCCAAGGAACCCCAAGGATCACCAAGCAGCCTACACCAAAAAATTGCAGACTTTGGGGGAAAGCATTCCTTGCTGATGGGTAGACTTTGGACTTTTCCTAGCCTGCAAAACTAAGACATGGGCTGATGTGGGATGTGCCACTATTTCAGAACCATCCTCTCCACAAGCGACAGTGCCACATTTACCTCCAGATGATTGATCTCTTGCCCCAGTAGCGCTTCTTGCTCCAGATACGTGCAGAAGAAAGGAGACTCACAGGATCATTATGAGCCAAAAGTTGAAGCCAAGGTTGCCTACCCACCTTGTAATATCTTTCTTAGTCTTCTTCAGTTTTCCTTTTCTAGCTAAACAATTTCTCACCATTCTCCAGTTTCAATAAAATAAAAAGTCTTATGAGAAATATACAAAAATAACAGCAACAATAAAAACCTTAGTTGGAACATTATGACAGATTTCTTTGCTCCCAGACAACAAATCTTTTAAGGACGTCCTTGCCTTTTCCTCCCTGGCCATGACACAGAGCGCTTCTATGCATAGGAATGTCACAATCTCAAAGAGTGATATACCAGCCTGAATTTACAAAGCCTCACGTCCTTTATTTAAAGCAACACCCTCAATTAAAACTGGGCTGAAACTAAGTGGAAGGGTTGGATGGGGAACCTCAGTGCTAAAGGGAAAAGGCCCTTGTCCTTCTCAGGGAGGAAGCCCACACTGATGGAGGTGTTGGGCCCATTTTCAGGGAAGGTTACACTTCCTTGCCAAGTCTGGCTCTCAGAGAGATATTTTTCTCCTACTTCCAGTGTTTGAGCCAAGTCATAACCTCAGGGCCACAATTTAAGAAATCTGTATTTTTATCCATTTCAACAGCATTTATCTTCTTCCCTCCGGCAAGTTGTCAGGGCCCTGGGTTTTGGGCTGGGCTGGGCTGGGTTCCAGTAGCTGGTGTTGGCCTGAAGCTGTGGGGTAGGAGCGGAAGGAAAAGAGAAGGTAGGATCTCGGGACAAAAAGCCAATACTTGCAGGCAAAGCATCAATACTAAAAAGGAGAAAAGCAGGTCTGAGGCAGAAGCAGTAGCTAATAAAGACCTCAAAAAATAATAAGAAGAATGACTGTGGTCAGGAGGGAGCCGGGAGCAGAAGCGTCCTGCCTACCAAGGACACTTGTGGCTGGTGGTCACCTCTCTGGGAGTTGGGGAGCATTGTTGTTTGTCGTTGTTATCACAGTGACCACCTGGCTCTCTCCTGCCTCAGTTTCCCCAATAGTAAAATGAAGGTAATAAATCTCCTTATGCTCCTCACTTGGATATTCCTAAAATGGATGAAACAGCAAGCCCAGTTTCCAGGCCTTTTGAAAGGTGTGTGAAATGACCAGCCTGTGAAGTGTCCTTTGTACTAGAACTGTGGCAGGATCCAGAGAAAGGACGTGTACAGGAAGGTTTGTTTCTTGATAATCACTGGATATTAGAATTCACCTTGACACTGGAATTCATTAGGGTCTCAGAATTTAGACAACTAGAACATGGGCACTGTCTTCTTTGGCCAAGGTGGAGAAATGGTCACATTTGTTCCCTGCTGCCCAGTCTCCACGCCGCACCAAAATGGTGGCAGTTAGTCTGGGCCGATTTGACTTCATGCCATGAGCACACTACTGAGCTACACCTCTGAAATGCACAGGCCTGCAGGAATGGGTCCATAGTTCTGCCTACTGATCAAGAAATATGAAAAGCAGAGCTACCACAAGTTCTTGCCCATAATACATGTACTCAAAATGGGGAGGCTGCAAACCAATTGAGCCTGGACGCTTTGCTCAGAGAGTATACTAAGGTGACATTAGGATCCTTTCAGACATGGCTGTCTGGCTGTCTGCATCCAAAACAGTAATGGCTGATCAGTATTTAGAAGAGGCAGCTTCACCTCCGTCTGGGCTGCTCTGAGTTGCTGGTGGAATAGTAAATGCTTTTTTTGGCTGGCTAAACTTGTTCCAAATGAATCTCAGCAGAAAAGTGAAAAGCAAGTACCCTTTCTCCCTCTCTCCCTCTCTCCTCTTCTCCTTCCCCTTAATCAAGCCTTCCAACTCTTATGGGAGCAGAGCCACCTTGGGATTCAATCCTGTTTGAGGAGGCAGCTGCCTAGGTGAATGGCACTAAAGTCTCTCTGCTCTGAATCCCTTATCTCTCTCCCCATTAAATGTTGGAAATTCCACCATTAAAGATATTCCTCTAGGATTTCTTAGGGACTCTAGAGTAGATATGTGAAAAATGCCAGTGTGCGACCTAAGAAAGGCAACATTAAATATGCAATTTTTTTAAATTGTGGAAACACGTATAACTGAAAATTTTCCATTTTAAACTATTTTTAAGTGTACACATCAGTGGTATTAATTACATTCACAATGCTCTGCTACCATCATTAACATCCATTGCCAGGCTTGTTCATGACCCCAAATAAACATGCAATTTTTGCTAGACCAGACCCAGTGATCAGATTTGCAAGGCATCACCTTGAGAAGCAGGGAGAGGAGCATGGAAGACCTCCTATATTCCCAGATGAAGTGCTGAATCAGGGAGGTAAATAATACACTGGGGGAGAAGAAGACACTCAGAAAGACTTTATGGTAAAAGAGGACTCCCTAAGGATGATTGTCGCGCTTGATTTTGCTTAGGACTTCTGAAAATCTAAAACACAGGACCAGCAAATTCCTAGAAGGCAGTTGTTGCTGTGATGCAATTCATTGATTAAAAGACTCTGTTGGTTGTTGGTCAGTTTGAGTAGAATCCAGCTGCTTGCCTGTTTACTGTTAAAAATATCATCTCCATCCTAATATTCTTCAGCTTGAAAGAAATAAATGCTCAGTGCTGAAAGCAGATAAACAGGGGTGGCTTGTGAACAATTGCCTTGGCTCAAGTTCAAGGGCATTAGGACTCTTTGCCTAATAAAAACCATGTGCTAGTCTTCAGCTACCCTAATAAGGTGTTGGTTTTCATTTGCTCTCCTATGAAGAACGTGGAAATACAGTGTCTTTATTTCCTTCAGAGTTTTTATGTAGTTTCATTATACGTGCCCACCATGTTTTTAAAAATTTTGCTCCCTAAGGATGATTGTCTTGCTTGTTAGAGGGCAGCAGAATGGCTGGTTAAAAAGCTCCTCCTGGCTGGAGGGAGGGGCTCAGGCAGAAGCCTGGATGCCAGGTGTCATGGTCAGGTTCATGTGCCAACTTGGCCGATGGTGGTACCTGTTTGTCTGGTTGAGCAAGTGCTGGCCTGTCTGTTGCGATGAGGACATTCCATAGAATTAAATCGTGATCACATCAGCTGCATCCACGGCTGATTCCATTTGTAATCAGCCAAGCAGCGTGTCTTCTGCAATGAGTGATGCTCAATCTAATCCCTGGAAGCCTTTTAAGGAGGATTTGGAAGAGACAGGCTCTCTTCCTGCTTTGGCCGGTGAGCCTCTCCTGTGGAGTTCGTCCAGACCCTCCATCAGAATTGTCGGCTTCACAGCCTGCCCTGCGGATTTTGGACTCTATGTTCCCATGGTTACGTGAGACACTTTATTAAATTTTATATTTTAAGTGTTTCCTGTTGATTCTGTTTTTCTAGTGAACCCTAATACACCAGGGGAATGCAGAGGGGCCCCCTAAAGGCCTCTGGGCTCTGGAGGCTCCTAGCTGTCGTGCTTGAGGGTGAGCCTTTCGGAGAGATATTCACCCAGCCTGGCCTGCGGGCCAGCCAGCCTGCAGAGATTGGTCAGGTGGTCACCCATCTTCTTCATGAGTTTCACCTCCTCATCTAGGAAATGGTTTTTCAAGAAAGTCACAGAGATGAGGATGTGCGTTGGCAGAACCCAGGGCGTGCAGTTTCAAAATGGCCTGGTTCAGGCTTTTCTCAAGGACCAGGGTGGCTTCCATGGCATCCAGGTCATACCCTACTAATGTGGGGATGGCTCCTGCACATCCTGGAAGAGCACCCTGCCCCAGCGCTGGTTTTGCATCTTGATGAGACGCTTGGCCTCCTCACGCTTTTCCTTCGCCAACTCACAGAAGAAATAAATAGATGAAAGTCAATATCAAGAAAAAAGACACTGGTAGGGAGTGGGGAGAATAGGGAAATGACTGCTAATAGTACAAATTTCTTTTGGGGGTGATGAAAATATTCCAAAATTGAATGTGGTGAAGGTTGCGTAAATCTGTGAATACTAAGAACCACTGACTCGAACATTTAAAATGGGTCAATCATATGTGAATCATATCCCCACAAAGATTAAAAATAAATTTAAAAAACCAGGATTGCCCTTTGAACCAATGGCACTTCCTTGAGTGACAACCATAAACTTGACTTACTGACCTGAAACCACACACTAAAAAAATAAGTAACAGTTTTGACTTTGATGCATGACAGCCAAAGGATAATGATTAATTTAAAAAAAAATTATGGTATTCTTTATTTAAGAAACATTTTTTAAAAAGAGAGAGAGCCCTTTAAAATGCAAGTGCCCCCCTTCTCACAGAGGATGCTATTTCCGAGCCCGTGTAGAACCTCAGGACCTTTCTCCAACCAGCCCCCACTTGAGGCTTGTGAGGGCAGGTCAGGCTCTCCAGGCAACTCCTAGCATGCTAGTTCTCACTCTCATGGTGGAGAAAGAAGGGGGTTGCTCAGAGTGGACCTGCTCATTACAAGTTAGTAGTGGAAGGATGGGAGTATTTGTATACCAGCAAGGTGTATGCTCAATGGGAGATGGAATTACAGGGGGATCATGAACTCGAAATTTCATTCATTTGTTCATGGATGAAATAATGGCCTCCCTCAACTCATGACCACCATAACCTCAGAATGGGACCTTATCTGAAAATAGAATCTTTGAAAATGTGATTTGTTAAGATGAGGTCTTACTGGATCAGCATAAGCCCTAAATACAACATAACTGCTGTGCTTCTAAGAAGAGGGAAATTTGGACACAAAGACACAGACACACATGAAGAAGACAAGCCAAGCAAAGAGGGAGACAGAGATTGGAGTGATGCTACTGTAAGCCACCGTATCCCTGGGACCACCAAAAGCTAGAGGAGGCAAGGAAGGTGTGCTGGTTTGAAACCGTTGTATAACTCAGAAAAGTCATGCTCTTTAATCCTCATTCAATATCGCTGAATGGGATCTTTTTTATGGCTCCCATTTTATCCATGGAGATGTGACCCAACCAATTGTGGATGGTACCTTTTGATTAAGAGGTTTCCATGGGGATGTGTCTCCACTCATTCAAGATGGGTTACTTACTGGAGCCTTTAAGAGGAAATCATTTTGGTAAAAGCTTTAGAGCCAACACAGCCAGAGACCTTTGGAGAGGCAGAAGGAAAGTACCCCTGGGGAAGCCTGAAATGAGGAGAGAAAGCTCGTAGATATCACCATGTGCCCTTCCAACTCACAGAGGTGTTCTGGACCCATTCACCTTTCTTAAGTCAAAGTATCTTTTCCTGGACATTTTCATGGCCTTAGAACTGTAAATGTGCAATTTAAACGATTCCCTTTTTAAGAGCCGTTCCATATCTGGTATATTGCATTCCGGCAGCTTCAGCAAACTAAAACAGAAGGATTCTTCCCCAGAGGGGTCATGGCCATACTGACACCTTGATTTTGGACTTCTGGCCTTCAGAACTGTGAGGCAATAAATTTCTGTTATTTTAAGCCACCCAGTTCTTGATACTTTGTTACGGCAGCCTTAGGAAACTAACACATGGGGTAAATATTATTGTCTATTTACTGAGTATCAATTTGTTGAGGCCAGGCACTTCTTAGAAACTGGAGGTATGGCTGTGAACAAAAAAAAAATGTCCCTGCCCTCAAGAACTTACATTTTAGTGGGGAGAAGACAAACAACACAAAAAAGTAAAGTAAAGTAAGCAGTAAGGGACAAATTCTACAACAAAAATAACTTTAGTGAAGGGTATGGGAAGTATGGTGCATATGATAGGAATGTTGCAAGTTAGAGAATGGGGAGTTGTTTAAATGGACATAACCACTCGTCCAGCCCTTGGTCACCAGCCCTCTTCTTCCTTGCCTGTGGCTACCCCATTAGTGACTGGGCTGTCAAGGTCACTGTGGGGATTTGATAAGCTGGGGCTGAGGGGACATAGACCTGAAGGGCACAAGAGAAGGTAAAAAGGAGAAACAGTAGACAGGAAGCCCTATGTCTTTCCACCCCGGGGAACCCAACACCATCTGTGGTCATAACTGCATATTTTCCATAGTGTAGTCAACTCTGAATCTCAGAGAGACACCCCACAGAAAGTCAAAATAGCAGCCCTCTCTTCTGTGTGGATGGGTCAGTCCTAGACACCCTCCAATACCTGCCCCACTGCACAGGAGTGGTCACTGGTGGCTGGTAAGTGTTTAGCAACCATCTCTCTGAAAAAAAAATGCATGTATTTATCTGTTGACCCATCTATAACTTTACTGTGTTTTACTGGTATGAACAATGTGTATTACCCAAGTTACAAATAATAATGCTGTTCTAGTCAGCCAAAGCTGCCAGAATACGACATACCAGAGATGGAATGGCTTTTAGTAAAAGGGGATTTATTTAGTTAAAAACATATAGTTCTTCAGAGGAAAGGCAGCTAACTTTCATGTGAGGTTCTCTCTTACACCAAAGGCACAGGGCGATGTCTGCTGGCCTTCTCTCCTGGCTTCTGGGTTCCAACAGCTTTCCCAGGGATGATTCCCTTCTGTATCTCCAAAGGTTTGGGCTGAGCTATGAGTGCTGAGATGAGGTATGCTGAAGTGCTTGAGCTGTGCTGCACTGAGCTCTCTCTTTTAAGCTTCCCATGAATTAAATTAAACATCACTCATTCTGGAAGGCATTCCCCTTAGAGACTGCAGATGTAATCAGCCATAGGTGAGTTTCACAAGCTAATGATTCAAATCCACAGCAACAGAACTAGGCACCATCACCTGGCCAAGTTGACACCTGAACCTAACAACCACAAATGCCATGTAATTTTTTTTACAATATTTACATTTATTGTAAATTCCATCAGCTAATTAATTGTGAGAGGATGCTTTCATTGATTGTTGTCAAATACACAAGTATAGTCAACTTATGGTTAAAATAGATGAGCATATTTAGATTCATCATGAAAGTTAGTTGAGATTTTCTTTTAAGTTAGCAAGAGAAAAGGGAAACAATGAAGATGTATGTTTGAACTTCACTCATTCATTTGCCAAGGAAATGAACAACTTATTTAGGGAATTGGATAACAGTGTCAGAAAACTGAATGAAAATGTTTCCCCACTTTTTAAAAAACTTTTTTATTACTAAAACCAATAACATACAACATGAACCTTCTTAAGGTATGAACATTCCATACTTTGTGTGCAATCAGTGGCTCACAATATCCTCACATAATTGTATATTCATAACTATGATCATTTCTCAGAACATTTACATCACTCTGGAAAAAGAAATAAAAAGAAAAGAGAAAAAACTCATATATACTACACCCCTTATCTCTTCCTCTCATTGACCGCTAGTACTTCCCTCTACCCAATTTATTTTAACACTTGCCCTCCCTATTATTTATTTATTTTTAATCCATATTTTTTACTCATCTGTTCATAAGGTAGATAAAAGGAGCATCAGAACAAGGTTTTCACAATCACACATTTCACATTGCAAAAGCTATATCATTATACAATCATCTTCAAGAAACATGGCTACTGGAATACAGCTCTACAGTCTCAGGCACTTCCCTCTAGCCTCTCTAATATACCTTAAATTAAAAAGGGGTTATCTATATAATGCATAAAAATAAGCTCCAGGATATCCTCTTGACTCTATTTGAAATCTCTCAGCCACTGACACTTTATTTTGTCTCATTTCTCTCTTCCCCCTTTTAGTCAAGAAGGTTTTCTCAATCCCTTGATGCTGAGTTTCAGCTCATTCTAGGATTTCTGTGCCATGTTGCCAGGAAGGTCAACACCCCTGGGAGTCATGTCCCACCTTGTGGCAGGGGAGGGCAATGAGTTTACTTGTCATGTTGGCTGAGAGAGAGGTCACATCTGAGCAACAAAAGAGGTTCTCTGGGGGTGACTCTTAGGCCTAATTTTAAGTAGGCTTAGTCTTTCCTTTGCAGGGATAAGTTTCGTATGAACAAACCCCAAGAGTGGGAGCTTGACCAATTGCTTTTGTTATCCTCACTGCTTGCGAGAATATCAGGCCTTCTCCAAATGGGTTTCCCCACTTTTTAATGAAAATGTAACAGTTATTTTCCTTATCACTTTCCCAAGTCTAGATCATCAACAAAGCAATAAATCAAATCATCTGATTTGCAGTGTTTGCCAATTTCTGGGGTATAAACTGCCATAGCTGATTTCAAGCTAACAAGTGACCTCACTGAACATGGAGTTTGGAAGAGATATGCAGTAACAATAAATACAAATACAATAAATATAAATATACTTAAGAGCATAGATAATAATAAAATGTGGTAACAATAAGAAGTGGTAACTTTTCATTATTACTTTTGCATTCAAGATAATTTGCTTAACTGAAAACATATCAACTGACTTTCAACAATGACTGTGTTTAGCAATCAGTTTGCAAAATTCCTAAAAATCTAATAATGGGCTCTCCTGAGCCAGTATGAACCAACCCCAGCATAACACTGTGTGTGATACTACCTGAGGTGTCCTAACGTTTTTGGTTTTGTTTTTAACAAGATCCTGCATAGAAAAAGGAAAAAGGTTGTTCTAGTTTTCTAGCTGCTGGATGCGATATACCAGAAACAGAATGGCTTTTAAAACGGTGTTCTAGTTTGCTAGCTGCCGGAATGCAATATACCAGAAACGGAATGGCTTTTAACAAGGGGAATTTAATGAGTTGCTAGTTTACAGTTCTAAGGCCGAGAAAATGTCCCAATTAAAACAAGTCTATAGAAATGTCCAATCAAAGGCATCCAGGGAGAGATACCTTGGCTCAAGAAGGCCGATGAAGTTCAGGGTTTCTCTCTCAAGTGAGAAGGCACATGGCAAACACAGTCAGGGCTTCTCTCTCGGCTGGAAGGGCACGTGGCGAATACGGCGTCATCTGCTAACTTTCTCTCCTGGCTTCCGGCTTCATGAAGCTCCCCGGGAGGCATTTTCCTTCTTCATCTCCAAAGGTCGCTGGCTGGTGGACTCTCTGCTTCGTAGTGTTGCTCTCTCTGAATCTCTCATTCTCCAAAATATTTTCTCTTTTTTAGGACTCCAATAAACCAATTAAGACCCGCCCAAATGGATGGAGACATGTCGTCCCTTAATCCAGTTTAACAATCACACTTGACTAAATCACATCATCCAGGGAGATTATCTGATTACAGTTTCAAACATACAGTGTTGAATAGAGATTCTACTTTTCTTTTATAAATAATATTTTGATTAAAACATGGCTTTTCTAGGGGGCATACTTCCTTTCAAACCAGCACAAACGGGAAATTTGTTAAGTTACCAGTTTACAGTTCTAAGGCCATGAAAATGTCTCAATTAAAGCAAGTCTATATAAATGTCCAAATTAAGGTACCAATTAGAAGTTATCTTCACTCAAGAAAGGCCGATGACATTCAGGGTTTCTCTTTCAACTGGAAAGACACATGGTGAACATGGCAACGTCTGCTAGCTTTCTCTCCAGGCTTCTTGTTTCATGAAGCTCCCCTGGGGATGTTTTCCTTCTTCATCTCCACAGGTTTCTGGTTACATGGGCTCTGAGATTCTCATGGCTCTCTCATTCTCTCCCAAATATTTCCTCTGTTAAAAGATTCCAGTAAACTAATCAAGACCCATCTGGAATGGGTGGAAATCAAATGTTAATCTAATCAAATGTTAGCAACCACGGTTGGGCATGGAGATAATGTAATCAAAGATTCCAACCTGCAATATTGAATAGAGTTTGAAAGAAATGGTTGCTCCCATAAGATTGGATCAGGATTAAAACATGGCTTTTCCAGGGTACATAATCCTTTCAAACTAGCACAAAGTTCTACATTTGAGCTGAGAGAGAGAGAGAGAGAGAGAGAGAGAGAGAGAGAGAGAATGACCTCATGTTTGCTGTGAAAAAATGCTTTTCCTGAGTTCACATATTCTACAAAAGACAAGTATAAGTGTATTTTTAGCATAATCATTCATATGTATGATAATTATAAAGTAAAGTCAACTCAAATCTCTAACTGGAGTAGAATAGGTAAATAAGTGGTGGTACATTTATTGAACACAATACTATTCAGTCATAAAAATGAATGAACTTTACCTACATGCAACAACATGGAAGAATTATACATAGTGTTGAGTGAAAGTAATACTCAAAAAAAATACAGACTGATTTCATTCATATAAAGTTTAAGAATAGAAAAAACTAATCCACAGTGTTAGAAGTCAGGATACTGGTTACCATTGGGGAGTTGTTGATTGGGAGAAGGCATGCGGGAATCTTCTAGAGTACTGGAAATGTTCTTCTATATCTTGACCTGGGTGGTGATCATATGAGTGAGTACCTGGGTAAAAGTTCACCAAGCTGTACATTTAAGACTTGTGCATGCCACTGAATATAGGTTATACTTCAATTAAAAGCTAAGAGGCCTTTTTTATTTTTTAAAAAAATAAAAATAAAATTAAACTTCTAATTTTCAAAAACTAAAGTCTATTCTATGAAAACAAACAAAAAAACAAAAATAAAACAAAGAAACTCAGAGGAGTTCAAAGAGAAATCAACTATCCCTTTAACGCTTCCTCTACCCTCTTTTTAGAACTAACAATTTAGCGGCTTCCTTCCGCTTATCCTTAATGTTGATGAAAATGGGTGTAAGCATGATTCTGTCTAATTCTACCTTCGGAAAAGAGGAGCTTGAATCCAGCTCCTTCTCACCATCCCTACTGGTGCAGCCTTGGTCCAAGGCATGATTGTCTGTGGTTGGGATTATTGCAATGACCTCCTTACTGGTCTTCCTACTTCTGCACATGCCCATCTGCAGTGCATTCTTGACATCACAGCAGGATGATCCTCTTAAAACATAACCAGGGCGTGCTTCTCCTCTGCTTAAGACTGCTTGTTGGGCCCTGCCCTCTGTCTGACCTCATCTCCTAGAATCTTCTCTCTTCTCTCTACTCCATCCATGTTGGCCTCTTTGCTCCAATCTTGCTCCTGTGTAGGCCCACTTTGATTGTCCTACCCCAACACTCTTCCTCCAGATCTCAGCATGCCTCACTCTTCCTAGTCCTACAGGGGCTTCTCGATGTCATCCTCAACGTCAACCTTTCAGTCACAAAGTCTCTGATCAAGCAATACATAACAGCAAACTCCACCTCCGCTCCAGAGTTCTCTGTCCCCTTCCTGATTCTTATCACCTTCTGACAGTCTACACACTTGCATCTTTATTGTTCATTGAATGAACAAATGAACGGAGGAATGAATGAATGAACACTCCTGATGTTCTTTCCACCTGTTAGTATCTTACTGTGGTCTGATTTTATTACAAAGATCCGCTGGTGCAAGTCTAAAGAGGCCGTTTTTACAAAGGGTGAGCGACTGGAGCTGGCAGTGGCTAACCTCGCTGCCTCCCAGAAGTGGGGGCTTCATGAGCTTCAGCAGGGTTTTATGGTGCCATGGGGCTCTCAGGACCTGAGAAGCAGCAAAAGACAATTGATCGCGACAACAGGACTTTTCAGGTTTAAGTTGGAGGCGCATAAACCAACTGACTACCATGCTCCCATCTTTCAATAGAGAATAAATACATGCAAATTGCATGTCACTAACACTAAGTTGGGGTTGCGAATTGGGGTGCCAGCTGCCATTGGCCATAATTAAAATGGAGTGTTATGGCGTTATAATTCTGTTAAATGCAAAACCATCTTGCAGCGAGTGGGAACAAATGAAGAACGAATCTCATTAAACCCAAGTACTCACTCAGACTGTTCCATCAAACTCCCTCGAATGCCACTTACCGAGTGCCTGGGGGACGCGGGTGGAAACGCACTTCCTTTGATGTGTCACAGAGAGGCAGCTGTGCTAGAGAACAAAGCCCCCTACTCCATCATATTTTCAGCTGCTGATGGCAAAGAAGGGGGGAGGCATGGAATGACACAGCTGTATTTCTGAGGCAGGGTGCACTTAGCGACATCGAAGGGGACAAAAGGAATCTCTTAAATTCATCAGTATCTTGATAAGGTTGATCTTGCAGCAGTTCGTGGATGATGAAATCTGACATCTCAGGAAAATGGAACGAGAAGAAAGTCTAACGGGGGCGGGGTGGGGTGGGCTGAGGGCTCATTCCTGGAGCAGCTGTGAAGTCCTCTCGGGAGGTGGTCGACCCTGGAGAACAACTGATACACACAAAAAGAGAGCAGCTGAAGGGGAGTCCCTGAGGAGTCACTGCCCCAAATAGCCACCAACCTGGCAGGCCAGGGAGGGCAGAGTTCCCCGAGCCAATTTGCCAGGTGACAGCTGCAGGCTCCGCCTCAGCAGACCCCACAGGCTCATTTTCCAGAGCCAGAAGCCAGAGAAGTGTGGACGGCGGCCCCCACTCAGCTGTTTGGGTAATTCTGAGCATTTGGCATCACATCTGGTGTCAGTGCTGTTTTACATACTTCATTTCGCCTCGGGTATTAAGGGATGAAGCCAGCCAGTCCTCCAAAGAGACAGGGAGTGTGAAGAAAGGAGCCACTTCTGGGCAAGTCCTATAGTCATAGGTTAATATGCTTCCACAACTCCCATAAAAACCCTGCTAATTGCAGCAGGGCTCACATACGGGAATGTATGAAGATTCTTTTCTCTAATAATCACTGTTGTTATAGACATTTCCCTTAACTCCTACCAGAGGTGCCTTCCTTACCCCATCACCCTCGCCACAGAAGTTTGAGAAGTGCCAGGAACAGCATGCACTGGAAAGCTGTCCCCAGAGGCAGTTGTCTGTGAGGACTTTACGCTTTTATTGTTAGTGGTGCATAATTTAGTGTTAGCTCTGTAAAAAGAGACAATCTCTAAAGCTTAAATCAAGTCTAATTTGTATACATGTGATAACATCATGAGTCTATAGATGAAAGATAATCAATACATTTGAGAAACTGTTATTATTATTTTTAAAGCAGTTTTATTGAGATATATTCACATACCATGCAATCCATCCAACGTGTACGATCAATAGCTGTTAGTGTACTCACAGAGTTGTGCATTCGTCACCACAATCAATTTTGGAACATTGTCATGCCTCCAAAAAGAAAAACCCCAGACTCCTCAGCAGTCACTATTCAGTCCTACTGTCCTTCCCCAGACCTATATAACCACTAATTATATCTCTGTATAGATTTATTTATATTTGCATTTTATATAAAAAGAATCATACAATATGTAGTATGTGTGTCTGGTTACGTTCATTTAGCATAATACATTTTATAAAAATTACTGTTACTTTTTTTTAAATAGAGAAGTGGGTTTACAGAAAAGTCATATACAAAATATAATGTTCCCATATACCCCCTATTGTTGACAATTTGCATTGGTATGATGCCTTTGTTACAATGGATCAAAAAATATTAAAATAATACTCTTAACTATAGTCCATGGTTTACATTAGGTATAATTTTTCCATATACCATCCTATTACTAACACCTTGTATTAGTGCCATACATTTGTTTTAATTCATGAGAGAATGTTATTATACTTGTACTATCAGCCCCAGTCCATTATCCACAAAAGGGTTCATTGTGTTATACGGTCCCATGTTTTGTCTTGAAACTCTCATTCTAGTATCATATAAGATCCGAAACTTCCACTTTTAACCTCATTGAAATATGTAATTCGGTGCTGCTAATTATACACACAATAATGTGCTATCATCACCACCGTCCTTTCCCAAACCTTTACAATCAACCTAAATAGAAATTCCGTACAAATTAAGCATCAGTTCCCCATTCTCTACCCCAGTTTCTCTGGTAACTTATATTCTAGATTCCAACTCTTTGAGTTTGCTTATTAGAATTAGTTCATTTCAGTGAGATGATATAATATTTGCCCTTTTGTGTCACATGTATCAGCACTTCATTCCTTTTTACTACTGAATAATATTGCATTGTATGGTATATACCACATTTTGTTTATCCATTCATCAGTTGACGGACACTTGGGCTGCTTCCATCTTTTGATAATTGTGACTAATGCTGCTATGAGTATTGGTGTGCAAATATCTGTTCAAGTCCCTGCTTTCAATACTTCTGGGTATATACTAATAGTGTGATTGCCAGGTCATAAGGTAATTCTCTATCTAGCTTCCTGAGGAACTGTCAAACTGTTTTCCACAGTGGCTGCACCATTTTACATTCCTACCAGCAATGAATGAATGTACCAATTTCTCTAACATCCTCTGCAACACTTGTAATTTTCTGTTTTTTTTTTTTTAATAGTAGTCAATCTAGTGGTTTTGAAATATCTCATTGTGGTTTTTTTTGTTTTTTGTTTTTCTCCCACATGGGTAGGCACCAGGAATTGAACCTGGGTCTCTGGCACGGCAGGTGAGAACTCTGCCTGCTGAGCCACTGTGGCCTGCCATCATTGTGGTTTTGATTTGCATTTCCCTAATGGCTAGTGATGCTGGGCATCTTTTCATGCACTTTTTAAGCCATTTTTAATTGTATTGTCTTTTTACTGTTGAGTTGTAAATTTCTTTATATATTCTGGATGTTAAACCCTTATCAGATATGTGGTTTACACATATCTTCTCCCACTGAGGTTGTCTTTTCACTTTTGTGACAAAGTCCTTTGATGTCCAAAACTTTTTAATTTTGAGGAGTTCCCATTTATCTATTTTTTCCTTTGTTGCTTATTCTTTAGGGGTAAAGTCTGAGAAACCACTGTCTAACAAGATCCTAAAGATGCTTCCTTACATTTTATTCTAGGAGTTTTTAATTCCTGGTTCTTATATTTAGGTCTTTGATCCATTTTGAGTTAATTTTTGTTTAACATGAAATATGGGTCCTCTTTCACGCTTTTGCTTATGGATAGCCAGTTCTCCTTGAACTATTAGTTGAAGAGACAGTTCTTTCCCTTTTGAGTGGTGTGCTGGCTTGAAAGTGTTGTGTACCCCAGAAAAGCCATGTTCTTTAATCCTGATTCAATATTGTTGGGTAAGATCTTTTTTAATTTGTTTCCATGGAGATGTGGCCCTCAATTGTGAGTAGGACCTTTTGATTAGGTGGTGTTTAGTTTGTAAAAGCTGCTAGAATGCAATAATGCCAGAAACAGAATGGCTTTTAAACAGGGGAATTTATTAAGTTACAAGTTTACAGTTCTAAGGCCGTGAAAATGTCCAAGTTAAGACAAGTTTATGAAAATGTCCAAATTAAGACATCCAGGGAAAGATACCTTGGCTCAAGAAGGCTGATGATATTGGGGGTTTCTCTCTCAGCTGGAAAGGCACATGGCACATGGCGGTGTTTGCTAGCTTTCTCTCCAGGTTTCTTCAATATCTTCCCCAGGGGTATTTTCTTTATGCATCTCCAAAGGTCTCCAGTTGTGTTGGTTCTGTTGGCTCTTTACAAAATATTTCCCTCTTAAAGCGCTCCCGTAAGCAACTCCACCTTAAATGAGTGGAGATGCATCTCCATAGAAACAATAAAAAAGATCCCACCTAGCAATAATTGAAGGAGGATTAAAGGACATGGCTTTTCAGGGTACACGACATAGTCAAATTGGCACAGGTGATTTCCATGGAGATGTGTCTCCACCCGTTCAAGGTGGGTTGCTTACTGGAGTCCTTTAAAAGAGAACCATTTTGGAAAAAGCTTTAGAGCTGACACAGAGAGAAAGCTTTGGAGATGCAGAAAGAAAATGCCCCCGGGTAAGCTGTTAGAGATGAGAAGAGAAGCCGAGACAGAAAGCTGGCAGACTTTACCACATGCCTTCCCAGTGGACAGAGGTGTTCCAGACCCATTAGCCTTTCTTATGTCAAGGTGTCTTTCTCTGGATGCCTTACTTTGGACATTTTTATGGCCTTAAAACTGTAAACTTGTAACTTAATAAATTTCTTTTATAAAAGCCAATTCATTTCTATGTATTCCAGCACATTAACAAACTAAAGCAAGTGGATTTGACATTCTTGTCAAAACCAACCGGTCAGGGGGTACAAGGGTAGTTCAGTGGTAGAATTCTCATCTGCCATGCAGGAGACCCAGGTTCAATTCCCTGTCCATGTGCTTCCCCAAAAACAAGCAAACAAGCAAACAAATAAACAAAAAAACAAACAAAAATTCAACAAATGGTGCTGCAATAGCAGGATACTCACATGGAAAAATAATGAAATGTGACTTTGCCATACAGCATGCAAAAAAAAAGAAAAGAAAAGAAAAGAAATCAATTGGCCATAGGTGTGAAGGTCTATTCCTGAACTTTCAAGTCCATTAGCTGATCTATCCTTGTTCCATGCTGTTTTGACCATTGTGGCTTTATAATACGCTTTAAAATCAGGACGTGTGAGTTCTCCAAATTTTTTTTTCAATACATTTTTGGCTTTTCAGGGTCTCTACCCTCCTGAATAAATTTAATAATTTGCTTTTCCATTTCTGCAAAGTATGTATGCGTGTATAAAAGTATGTATTTATTTATTTTGTACAGAAGTTTCTCCCCAGCTCCTATGATTTCCTTAAATTCCCTCCCTCACTCAGTGCCCCCATTTTCCTTACACTTTTCAGTTCTTGGACCCACCCTATCTTGCAGCAGTGCAGTTTTACCCTCTTTTGTACTTTTCTAAATTTTTCTGTGAGGCTTTTCTCCCTCCTGTTTCTTCTTCATTATGATATCCTACCCCGGGGAGGCTGAGGGGGTTAGTCCAGAAAGGTGGGCCACTTCAGAAAAGTCAGTTTTGCCTTGAGATGTCCAGTCAACTGAAACCCGTCTGAGTGAGGGCACAACAGTTCCTAGTAGCCTTTCTATCATGGTATATCTTTCTCTTACCCACAACCCCCTCCCCTCCACCCCACTCCGGGGGTAGGGGTGGGGGGCTTTATGTAGCATTCTGCAGCAGCTTGCATTCTGCGCTGGGTCTCTGTGGACTGAGGTCCCTGTGCCTGGATGTGCCTGGAGGTGGAGTTCCGACTCTCTGCTGTGAGTCTGCCATCTTGTCTCCAGTGGACCTTGGCGACTCCTGAGCTGGCGGGACCCATGCAGGCAAGGACCAGCCAGTGCCAGGGTCCGAATTCTCCTATCTGAGATTTTTCAGTTTCTTTGATTCAGCATTTGTGGAGTCCTTCTCCAGCCTCTGCTTGTCCTCCAGGGTGCTAAGGAAGTGGAGTTTGTCCTTTTATTTGCTAAAATCCCTAAGTGGAGGTGGGGGTGGGGGCTTTTTCAAGGGATGTCTGACCCCACCATGCTGATCTCATCACTCTCATCCGCATTATTATTACTATTAGATGACAGATGGGAAAGGTGAACTGTCAGGAAACGAATGATTCCTAAGAGGCAATGGGTCTTGGTGCACAGATGGTAGGATTTGGTGTCACAGAACCTGCCTTTGGGTCCAGGTTTTGCCTCTTGCAAACTGGATGGTAGTAGGTCAGGCAAACTGGATGGTAGTAGGAGAGGATACGCCCACCTGTGAGTGGGAGCCATAGCGCGACCCGCAGGGTGGGTGTGAGGTCAGATGAGACATGTCACATGAAAGCTTTGAGAACTGCGCAGTGCAGTGCCAATGGCAGCATCCACTCCTCCCCAACACAAATCTCTCCCATCTCATCCTCCTTCCCACCCCCATGTCCTTCCTCATGTTATCTTCATTGCCCTTCTCCTTCCAGATCCTTCTCCCCCTAAATTTCAGCTAAAATCCTTTCCTGCAGGCTCACCATCTCCCTCTCCTGAATTTATAGTCTGTGCATGTTATCTAACACTTAGAGATGGCACTGCGCCCTTGCATTCTTCCAAGACTCCCAGAAAAGATGCCCAAGCCTGGAGGGCAGAAACTGGGCTCAATATATTTGTCTTAACAGATACCTGGCCACCTACTGTTCTGATTAGGGGACTGAAATGGCATTGTTTTAATTTTATGACTTTAACAGTTTTGCTGGGCTTTCTGTTATTCTTGGGATTAAATTTACTACCCTGGGATAAGAGTTGTGGGGTTGTCACTGTGCGAAAAGCAGAAAGGGAGAGGCTGGCTAGACTGTCCCCAAGGTGCAGAAAGTGGGGAATGAGTGGAGTTCAGATGGTGCCTACAGGCTGTCCTAGCAGCCCCCACTGCTCTAGTTTGCTAGCTGCTGGAATGCAACATACCAGAAACGAAATGACTTTTAAAAAGGGGAATTTAATAAGTTGCAAGTTAACAGTTTTTAGGCTGTGGAAACATCCCAATTAAAGTAAGTCTGTAGAAATGTCCAATCTAAGGCATCCAGGGAAAGATACCTTGCTTCAAGAAGGCTGATGAAGTTCAGGGTTTCTCTCTCAAGCGGAAGGACACATGGCAAACATGGTCAAGGTTTCTCTCTCATCTGGAAGGGCACATGGTGAACAAGGCGTCACCTGCTAGCTTTCTCTCCAGCTTCCTGGGAGTCATTTTCTTTCTTCATCTCCAAAATTCGGTGGCCAGTGGATTCTGTGCTTTGTGGTTCTGTGGCATTCTGTAGTCCTCTCTGCTCTCTCTGAATCTACCCTTCCTTCAAAATGTTTCCTTTTTTATAGGATTCCAGTAAAGTAATCAAGACCCACGTAGAACGGGTGGAGACACATCTCTACCTAATCCAATTTAACCACCATTCTTGATCGAGTCACATCTCCAGGGAGATAATCTAATTACAGTTTTAAACACAGTACCAAATAAGGATTAGAAGAAATGGCTGCCTTACAAAATGGGATTAGGATTAAAACATGGTTTTTCTAGGGTACATAAACCTTTTCAAACTGGCACAACCACGTTGGCCCCTTTTTGTGGATCTGGGCATTTCCAGAGCCACATCAAAGCTCAGAAGTGAGGACAGCAAATGCCAGAGAGCTCTTTTGTTTTCGAGAAACAAGGGATTTATTGTGACTTTTCTTTTAATTCTAAAATATCCATTAAGCTTTCGCAATGAGCCAAATACTATTTATAGGATATTTAATAAGATGGTTCTTACTTTCAGAGTCGGTTCTTAAGGCACAGTAATCATAGTTTTTAGATAGTAAAGACAGTTTGTTTTGCTGAGTTCTGAGTGGCTGGACCCCACCCTCCTCCAGTTTCCTGCTGGCTATGCCCACAGGGTCTGCCTTTGGCTAAAGAGGGACATCAGGGGTGTTTGTCTTTTCCAGCTGAGGTGTGGCTGGGGTTTCATGCCCTCCTGCTCACCTTATCCCTCTCTTCCCCTTCCTCCTCATACCCCCTCCTGCACTAACCTCTCTATCCCAGGAATCCCCAGAATCAAGACCACTCTCAGAATCTGCTTAATGGCTTATTCTAAATAATGGAGCTTTAACTACTAGGATAAACCATATGAAACTGTCTTCTGTATGGGGTAAAGGGAGTCAAGTGTCAGCAGTTTCATATAGTTCAACCAACTGGGTGTCAGTTTAAAAGAACCAGATAGGCCTATTTTAAGTAATAATTGAAGGGAGCTTAGAAATGGTTAGGAGCCCAGACTCAGGAATCCATTGAGCCTGAGTTCAAATCCTGCACATGGCCTCTCCCCAGCAAGTGAACCTGGGCATGTTGCTTTCCCTCATTTATCAAATGCAAAGAATACCACCTACCTCATCAGCTTGGTACAAGGATTATCATTCACAACCTAAAGAAAGCTCTCAGTGAACGGAGATATCCACTCCTTGTAAGTCTTGAGGATGTGTTGGCAATAAGCAGAGCAGCCCCTGTGCAGTGTTTTACCTGTGTCTGTTTGGAAGGCTCCTGAGGATTACTGGGTGCACATTATGTGCCAAATGCCATTCTCAGTAGTTGCCATGTGTCAATGTATGCAACTTATACCAACCCTATGAGGTAGATGCTATTATTGTCATTACCCCCATTGTACAGATAAAGAAATGGAGGTACAGAGAGGCAGGGTAATTTGCCCACGGTCGCACAGCTGGGAAGGAGCAGAGCTGGGATTCAGAGAGGCTTGGGGCTCTAGAATCCACACGTGAGACCACTCTGCTAACTTGCTTCTCTCTGATAATTATAATCTACTAGGATAAGAACTGGTTTTTAAAGACATTTTTGGGGGTGGGGTGGAGCAGGTATTAGAAGGCCAACTCTGCTTAAGTTCCTCTAGGATCCAACTTCAGCACTCAAAAGAAAAAAATAATTAACATTAACTCAGAGCTGACAGTACAAACATAGCCCCTTGCCAAAGCTATTTGCATCTTAATAAGGAGCAATTCTGTGATAATGCATGACATTAATACCTGGAGTTGGGTGGGGGAAGATTAGATGTTAGAGTGGCCGTGGAATAGCTTCCTGGTAACACAGGCCAAGGTTTGTCAGGTCAAGGCTCTGGGCTTATTAGACTTTGACATATTTGTGAGCAAATGGTGTGTGGGCTCGCGTCAGGCAGCCACATGTGAATGAGTCAAAAGTGCCTTTTAAAAAATCCAAGCTGTTGGTGGAATTAAGAATTAAACACACGCAGAAACATCAACACTGTATCACTTAGAGGCAGCATGTAGACACATCTGATGTGGGCTTCATAAACTCGGGCTGCGTGTTGAAATAGTCATTCTGTCCTTGTTTTCTTTTTTATATTACAGTATCGAAACTCAAGACATATTCAATCTGCTCCACACATTGATTTTGACCAACAGCTTCAGGGCCTGCACAGAACTGAGCCAAGCTTGAAAGAACTCAGATATGAATAAAAATTGAAAATGCCACTTGTTATGTGGATATGGTGGCATTTAGGTGGCACCTGTCTCTATTGTCATACAACTTTTGCTTTACATGGACCTATACAAGGGAAGCACTGGAAAAGGTTTATAAGTAGAAGTTCTTACAGCGTGTCTTCAAGAATCTGGGCATATATTACTAAGTAGTCTGTGGAATGAAAACTCTTTCATTGTCTGTGTAGAAATCCTGACTTAAGCTGGATTCAATCAGAGTAGAGGATAACCTGCTTTCTATCTTCTAGATTCTATTTTCCTTAAAGGGTACTTTCTTCTGGATCCTCTCTCCTTATAAGGTGGTCAAATATAGATGTAGAAATAAACTCACCCTGCAGGACCCACTTTCACTTTTTGCTTAGAGCAGATAGTAAGGCCACCCCCAAAATTTTATTTCCACCCCCCACAACTGACCCCCTAGTTTCACGGTTGCTTTAGATATAAGTGATGTGGGCTCAACATTTGTTTCCATTATGCACATTTCACTAGGCAGTGTTCCATGTCGACATGGTTGGTGTTCCATGAGAGCCAGTTATATCCTGTTTCTACAAATAACTCATTTTTGGAAAGGAGAAGAATGTACAGAAACAACTCATAATCTTTTGTCTTCTTTAGAAAGCGCTCATTGTTGGGGAGATTTGCATTCTTCTGGGCAGACACAGTCATTTTCATTCAAAGGGAGCATGGCAGTCTGGGAAAGAACACTCTATTAGGACACGAGAGAGACTTTTTCCACATCTTTTTTTAGGAAGAGTAAAACAAGTTTTCAGCCTGGTATAAAGAAACAAGTAGATATTACCCCTGGGAAGCTTTACTGAAAACTGTAGTACTTTTTCCTTTAGCCATGACACTGCTTCTCTCTGACTCTACTTAGGGAATGCTTAAGGAAATAGTCACTATTTGAGCAACTTGCTTGTCTACTCAAAATAATAAACAACGATAACTTTTTCAAAGGGCCAGGTAATTTTTCCATGTGCATTTCTTTCTCATGCTAGAGTAATTTGGACATATGGAGACTAATTTGAAAACACATTAAAATGAAACTATGAGATGATTTTTAATGAACAAGGGAAATGATTTTTCCCCTTCACCCTTCCAAATCATCCCATCAGCCAATACCTCAAATAGGAGGCCAGCTGGTCAGCCATCGGGAATGATGATGTACTAATGAGAAGCCAAAGGTCCAGATTTGAGGGCTGTTGGCCTACAGTGATTCCTGAGCACTGGTCCTCAGTTCAGACTCAGGGGTAATTAAATGCCAGCCGCCAGCCAGCCTCAGTCTGGAGATGAAGCATGGAGATGGTTCTCTCAGCTACCTTTTTACCCTAGAAGTTCATGACGTGGTGCCTCTGTGGCAGGGTTCACGTCCAGATCTGCTGCTGCTATGACTCTGGGGCCTGGAGCAATGCTCCTTCCATCGCCTTTGGCTAGTGGTGGGCCTGTGAATGTGGACTCACGGCTCCAGCAGAGCGAGAGACAGAGGAGAGCTGGCCCCAGCTGGCCGCTGGCCCACGGCCTGTCCCCGTGCAGAGGGCGAGCTCCTCGGTGGAGTTCTGAGCAGCGGGGCCCGCTCGCGCTCATTCTCCTGTGAGCATTTCATCTTTCCCAGAGTGTCTTCCTCACCTCACATCTGTTGTGCTGTCTCTTTTTGAATTAGGTTGCTAGCAGGAAGTCAGCCAACTGTGTTTGCTGTTTCACGGTGACTCTATAGCTCCTCCTTTCTGTCCACTCATCGCTCCAGGGCTGATATTTTAAGAGCAAGTGTTGGGCACACGGCAGATGCTCGGTAAACATTGATTGATTGGTTAACTAATTGATTGATTGATTGTAGGCTCCTTGCTTACTTTCCAAGGACAAGCTGCTTTTTGCTTAGCTCACTGCAGTGGGACTGAGGATGAAATCGTCTGTTTAAGGAGGGAGGGATGCGCGGCCTGAATTTGAGGAATGGGCTGTGCTGGAACTGGCTTAAAAGTCTAGAAAACCACTTCATCCCAAGAGGTCCAGCTCAGAGACACTGACATTTGCATGATTAAATCCAGAGGGGCATCAAAATGCTCAAAGTTTCAGGATTAAAAAATCATGGGGGTGGGGGTGGGGGCGAGATCATTTGGAGCAGCTCCCAGACCAATATGCAATTTTCTGTGGCTCAAAGCCATGTGCAACCAAACAAAAACAAGTGTTGTAGGCCTGCTGGTTTCTTGCTGAATTAGCTAGGCAGAAGCAGTCCATTTTTTTTTCCTTTCACGATCTCCTACACAAAGAAGCCAGCAAGACATACATTTGAACAGCACAGAGAAATTATAAGTCCATGGGTATGCACTAAATTGCAATGTTTATCTTTGTATTTAGGTTTAATGTTAAATGCTAAGGATCTGAATTTCATTATGTCAGAGACATTTTTAGCTGTCATGCCTATATATATTTGGAGCTGACTCAGTAGTAGTATGGCTTTTAATTTTTCTTTTCACTGTGCCTGGCAAAAATATTTGTATGGGAGGAATGTTCTCTATTGTAATCTTCTTATATTATGAAAAACAATTTGGCCAGGCTAATTGCTAAATTAAACTTGTCCCTAATCCAGTTTGGCTGATTACTTTTAAAGGTTATTGACAATTGACATTTTTAGGAGTGTTCAACCAGGCTAATAAATACTCTTAAAATAGAAGTCTTATGGTAACTATACTATAAGCCTGATGAGTAAAGATATTCAATGTAAAGTCCCACCCATTATCCACAAAAGGAAAAAATTATAGCTTAAATATGTATCGCCTTTTAGCTGAAATCCTATAATTTATTGTACATAGATCATAGAATAAGAGAAAACAAAGGAAATAATTTAGGTAAAGATGAAAGTTTAGTAATAAAATATGTTAGAATGGTTTGTAGTAAATTTCTTTAAAGTTTTAAAAGAAAACCCCTCCCCCTGATATGTGATACTGTAAATACATACCCTCAATCTCACTCTCTTCTTTTGAATGGATAGAGTTCTGAGGCACAGGTCCTCTTCTCTAACAGTCGAAGCCTTCTTTAGCTATAAAAATATGGCCTCTTGCCAGGAGATTCTGAAATGCATGCCACATATACCCTAAAACGATGTACATTCAATTGGCTGGTTTTCCTTATGTGATAATAAATGATCTGCTCTCTAACTTCTCATATCATCGGCAGGAATGTGATTGTACACTAACCAAAAAAGACATCTGTTAACAATTTGCTGTCTGAGTAGCCCCTGGTTTTATAGGAGCTTCATTTGAAACTCTGATTCATTTTTTAAGAGTTAGCTAATGTGAGTGGGGGTGGGGACGCCACCTCTCTGCAGACCTGGGGGGAGTCTTTCTCTGAGTGTGGGTTTCTGGGCTGCCTGGCCAGAGCTGGACAGTGGAAGGCGGTGGAAAGTGGGGGTGCTGCTTCCACCGGGCCTGAGGTTTGGACTTGATGCTGACAATCTGGTCTACTGCCTTGCCATCCTACTCTCTCAGAGGAGTTTATTCTGACTTGATAGAGGAATGTTTCTGAAGTCATCAAATGGGGGGGGGCAAAAAAGGACACACAGACACACACATTAGAACTAAAGGGAAAAGCCCAAACCTGGGACTTAACACATAGCTTTGTGACTGTAAGAAGTCACTTAACTTTCTAGTTTCTTTATTTATAAAATGAAAATAATAAATGTCTGCCTCGATGGAGATAATGTGATCTATGCAATGTTCCCGCAACACAGAAGAGGATTGTTTTGTGAGCCCAGAGGCATCCTGCCCCTCCCTCTCCTCATTGTGCTGTCTTTTAGCTGAAGCTCTATTTTAGGCCCTGGTGTTTGGACAGACCCATTCAGAGGACAGATTTGGAAATGAGGGGCTGAGAGTTCTGTTTATTTCTCCTTTCCTGCTGCCAGAAGGAAAACAAACTGTAAAGCTGTTTTCAGTTTTGTTCGTTGGCGGCCGTTTCCTCTCTACCTAAAAATCTGTATTAGGTAGAGCTTAGATGGAAAGAGATACCAGGGTTAGGCAATTTATCAGCTGTGTGAGCTTGAGAGCATTGCTTAGTCTCTTTGAGCTTCAGTTTTTCATATAAAAACTGTGGAGATTAATGTCTAAACTTGCAAGATCATTTAGATAGGATATAGAATATATGGGACACAAATGGTTGCTATTTTTACCCTCAAATTGCTTAATATTTCTAAAGGCAGTCAGCAATGCCTCAGAGGAAAGAATAGATTAATTATGTGGAACCACAATCTTCTCAGCATTGGAAAGAAACAGCGCTCAGCTGGGCATATGGTAGTTTTCCAAGAACAAATATTTCCAAAATTGAATGATCTACTTTTGATTTTAGTCATCTGCTCTCTGGGTGGATGGGAAATCTATCCATCCACACTCTCATCTCCAATCACGTGTGTTGTCAGGAAATATATCATATTTTAATAATACATCACATTTTAATAGGCACATCATTATAACAGTAAACTTTTTTTATGAGGAAAACAACCAAAATATAATCCAAGGCTAAATATATAGTGGTTAGGATTAGTTGATTTCTTTTTAACTATAGTTTATAGGTTTTTATAAACCTAGGACAAAATAAAAGGTTCTTTATCAAGAGTGTGTGGTGCTCAAGAGAAAGCTGGGAGAGGTCTAATTTGGGGGACAGTTTATTTATTCGAACTAGAAATTAAACACCTCTTCCCAGCCCCTGTCTGTACAGGAAGTTCCTGAGACCCACACGTCGCAGTGCCACTCCCCAAAGGGAAATACTTCAGTTTCTTCTAGCTCTTTCTTCTGGAATATACCTTCCTGTTTCTAGACAGTGTGCTTTTTCTTCTATTTTTTGCTCCAATCAATGTTAGATATTTTCTAATGACTTCCTATTATAATAGCTAAATATTTAATTACATTACCCTTCCCCCCTGGGTGGTTGTATCTATAGACAGGGTTATATTAATAGTTAATTTTGAGCATGATAGGACCTTGCTGAGCCATATAGTGTGCTATAATTACATTTCCTTGTTTATACAACTTTCCGTTTTTCCTGAAATGATCACTTTTTTTACCTTATTTTGCTTTGTAACAAACTTAACCTTAATTTGATCTCTATGCTTATTCTAAGATATTATAAACCTTCCAATATTATTTTTCACATGGTCAAATAAATAATTACTTTATCAATTCCATTCCTGCCACCCTTCCTACCCCAGCCTCTGTAGGAAATCTCCCTCCCAGTGGCTTTCCACCTCCTATTTTAGAAGGTACTGGCCTGACAAAGCTGTTGTCACAGAAATGAACTTCCTTGCTTACTGCTCCTCTATTATATGTAAATCCCCTTTTCCTGGATCCCATGTTGTTGTGTATTTTTTTTTTTTTATGTCATTTATTCCCTTAATTTGGAGTTAAAAAAAATCCTCCAGGGACTTTCTGAAAATAAATGTTTGCGAGATAAGTTTAAGTCCTTGCAAAACTCATATTTGGGAACTTTTCTCTGATATTATGGTGCTTCTTGACTAGCCGATCATATTTAAGAGTAAGACACTAAAAAGTTCTTCGGAAGTTGTCTGATGGTGGAGCTTGTCAACTCAGGGGCTTCCCTGTGGCATTATCATGTGGCCTTTTCATTGGGGACACCCTCAAATGCCAGAACCTAGATGTTGTTCAGGTTTTTTGGGGGGAAGAGTCCTTCAAACTCCTGCCCCCCATTTCCAGGTGGCCAAAGGGCCCATTGTTGATATTCTGGGAGCAGATGGGGTGAGGGGAATGGACTCAGCTAGTAGGACATTACTTTATAGTCCTTTGTTCAAATCCAAGGCACACCCCTGCTTTCTATCTAATTTAACTTCTCCAGAAGCTAGCTGTTAAGTTCCAGAGAGTGCGCTGATGCTTGGGGGATACGTGGGGGGTGATGTAAACATATCATCCCTGGTGGTAGGGGAGTGAATTCCAGCTCTCACCTTGTCTTAAGATCCTGAGCTGTTCAGGACTACCATGGAAAGAACTGGGGCTCTCTTCATTATTCCTTCTATAAGACAAACTGTTATCAAGCATGCGTTCCTTTGCTTTGCTAAGTCAGTTACCACTCCATCAGCTGTCTAGCTCTCAGAAATGTTCTAAAATCTTTCATCCACTGATAACTCCTCTCCCAAAATCCTTTTCCTCATGGTTTTATATATCTTTATTCTGAAGGGAAAAGAGATAAATACATGTGGCCAATTCACCACTAGAAGTTTTTGATTTTTTGATCTGATCAAAGAAATTCAACTAGCCCTGGGAACAGAAGGGGAAGGCAGAGACTCTCCATTTGTAGGCTTTAAGGTGTCTACTCAAAACCCTGGTGAGAGAGACAGTTACTTCTTACAACTGAGGCAGGATAAAATTTTGTTTCTGGAACTTCCTTTGATCTTTTAGGTCTTCCCCTATTCAATTAGCCACGTCCTTGCCTTATGCAGAGGTGATAGAACAGAAAGGCAAAGAAAAGTCTTTAGATTCATAGTTCCTGAAACTGGGGTCCATGGACTGTTTGAGGAATCTATGGATAGAATTCATGGAGTCCATGAATTTACATGGGAAAAATATCATACCTTTATTTTCAGTAAGCTCTAGCTGAAATTGAACATTTCCTTCAATAATGAATGTAGGCAACAAACCACAGTGGGAGTGACAATATCTAAGACTTTGTCACCAGTGGAAATCACAGATGCTTTTATATCATGAGAGTTATTGCAGATATCACATATTATCATTTGTACACATTAGAAATTATGGCAGTAATTAGACTGCCTGCGAGAGCTTATTATTTAATGGGTATAAAAAAAGAAGCATTATATAACAACTTAAAAATATTTGACAGGTATATTTTCATATATTTGGTTTGTTTTATAATCCTATGTAGTTTTTTCTTCACTGCGGAACATTTTCTGGTAAAAGATCCATGGTATTTATCAGATCTGCAAAATGTTTAAGAATCCTGGTGTTATGGATTAAATCACGTCACCCAAAAAGACATGTTCAAGTCCTAGCCCTTGGTTCCATGAATGTGACCTTATTTGAAAACAGGGTCTTTGAAGATGTGATTAATTTAGATGAGGCCAAACTGGTTTAGGTGAGCCCTTATCCAATACGACTAGTGTCCTTATAAGAAGTGGGGATGTGGACACAGTCAAAAATAGGGAAGAAACCCTGTGATGACAGAGATGGAGATTGAGATGGCGCAGCTGCAAACCAAGGAATGCCAAGGATTGCCTGGAAACCGCCAGAAGCTAGACAAAGCAAAGAAGGATTCGGAAGGGTTCAGAGGGATCATGGCCCTGCCAACATCCTGATTTTGGACATCTAGCCCCCAGAACTGTGAGTTGATACAGCTGTTGTTTTAAGCCATCAGGTTGTGATATCTTATTACAGCAGCCCTGAGACAGGAGGACACCTGCCTTAGAATTTCAGATGATTAGCATTTTGGGCTGCAAGAGTCTAGGCCTTTAAAGTACTCAGAGCAGAGAGAACACATGATGGGTGTGCTGGTTTGAAAGGATGTATGTACCCTAGAAAAGCCATGTTGTAATCCTATCCCATTTTATAAAGTTTCTTCAAATCCCTATTCAATGCTGTGTTTGAAACTTGTAATTAGATCATCTTCCTGGAGATATGATTTAATCAAGAGTGGTTGTTAAACTGGATTAGGTGATGACGTGTCTCCACCTATTTGGGTGGGTCTTGAGAAGTTTATGAAGTCCTATAAAAGAGGAAACATTTTGGAGAATGAGAGAGATTCAGAGAGAGCAGAGCAGAACGACATAGCCATGAGAAGCAGAGTCCACCAGCCAGTGATCTTTGGAAATAAAGAAGGAAAATGTCTCCCAGGGAGCTTCATGAAACAGGAAGCCAGGAGAAGAATCTAGCAGATGACACTGTGTTCAGCATGTGCCCTTCCAGATGAGAAGAGAACCCTGACAGGGTTCACCATGTGCCTTTCCAGATGACAGAAAACTCTGACTGTGTTTGCCATGTGCCCTTTTACTTGAGAGAGAAACCCTGAACTTCATCGACCTTCTTGAACAAAGGTATCTTTCTCTGGATGCCTTAGATTGGACATTTCTATAGACTTCTTTTAATTGGGACATTTTCTCGGCCTTAGAACTGTAAACTAACAATTTATTAAATTCCCCTTTTTCAAAAGTCATTCTGTTTCTGGTATATTGCATTCTGGTAGCTAGCAAACTAGAACAGATTTTAGTACCAGTGAATGGGGTGCTGCTGCAGTTAGCAAATTCCAAACATGTTGGAATGGCTTCTTAAAGGGATAAGGGGAAGAATCTGGAAGAGTTGTGAGAACCTTGATAGAGAAGGCCTGGAATGCTTTGAAGAGACTATTGGTAGAAACATAGACTCTAAAGATACCTCTGACCAGGATTTAGTCAGAGATGAGGCACGTGTCATTGTAGACTGGAAGGAAAGTGAGCCTTATTTTAAAATGGCAGATAATCTGGCAAAATTGACTAGTGGCTTTGGCTGGAAAGCAGATTTTAAAAGCCATGAACTTGGATATTTAGCAGAAGAGATCTCCAAATTAAATGTTGAAAGTGCAGCCTGGTTTCTCCTCACAGCTAATAGTGAGATGCAAAAGGAAAGAGATAAGCTGAAAACTGAACTCTTGGGTACAAAGAAATCAGAAATTGAAGTTCTGGAAAATTCTGGGCCTCCAGAAAGGGAGACCCCAGAGAATAGTGCCCCACATGAAGATTTGGCCAAATGTGGAACCAGTCAGCCATTTCAGAGAAAGCCAGGATTGGAGATGGAGTTATCCAGGAAGGATTTGTGGAAATTCCTTATGTCTGATGGGTGTGATCCAAAGCTACTGCTTAGAAAGCCAGTGAGAGTGCTGTGGGACCTGTATAAACAGAGCCGCTGCCTGTCTGGACTGGGGGGTTCAGAGAAGGGACACATTGAAGGAAAAATAACTTCAGAGGCAAAACCAAGGAGGTCAGGGTCTGAAGTCAAGAAGCCTCGGGCTAGGAGAGGAGACCCACCCAAGCCTGTGGAGAGGGTAAGTTTGCCCCGAAGGCAGAGGATGGTCCTCCCACCTCATTGCAGTGGAAGAGTCATGTCGCCTCAGGCCTTGGAGAGGGTGAAGCACATTCCTTGGGGTTTGGGGAGAGCCTGGCTGCCACCACATTGTGGGGTTGTGTGCCCTGGAGATGGTAGAGAGCATGGGTGGAGAGGGTGGAGCCGAGAGAAAGGTGGGCTCCCCAGTGTCCCCCAAGGTTGCGTTTGGAGAGAGGCAGGTCTCTGCATAGGCCCTTGAAAAGGGTGGGACTACCACTTTCAGAAGCCCCAAAGATAAATTATTCTCAGACTTTGAAATCTAATGGACTTTGCCCTGCAGGTTTTCGAAACTGTATGGGTCCAGTGACCCCTGTGTTCCTTCCTCCCTATGGAAATGTATCCTATGGGTATATGTATCCTATGAATTTTCCTCCTTTGTACGTTGGCAGCAAATAATTTGTTTTGAGTTTTTATAGGAGCCAGAGGAGAACCTAGAACAGACCATGCCTGTAACTAACTTTGATAGGAGTTTGTATGTTTCTAACTTTGTATTTCATGTGTATTGCTACTGAAATGGTTTAAGGATTTCTGATGTTGTTATGAAATTAATGTATTTTGTATATGGGGAAAACATGTCTTTTTTAGGGTCCAGAGGGTGGAATGTGCTGGGTTGAAAGGATGTATGTACCCTAGAAAAGCCATGTTGTAATCCTAATCCCATTTTGTAAAGACAGCCGTTTCTTCTAATCCCTATTCAATGCTGTATGTTTGAAACTGTAATTAGATCATCTCCTTGGAGATAAGACTTAATCAAGAGTGTTGTTAAGCTGGATTTAGGTGATGACATGTCTCCACCTATTCGGGTGGGTCTTGAGAAGTTTCTGAAGTCTTGTAAAAGAGGAAACATTTTGGAGAATGAGAGAGATTCAGAGAGAGAAGAGCAGAACGACATAGCCACGAGAAGCAGAGTCCACCAGCCAGCAATCTTTGGAGATGAAGAAGGAAAATGTCTCCCAGGGAGCTTCAAGAAACAGGAAGCTAGGAGAAGAAGCTAGCAGATGACACTGTGTTCAGCATGTGCCCTTCCAGATGAGAAAGGAACCCTGACTGTGTTCACCATGTGCCTTTCCAGATGACAGAGAAACTCTGACTGTGTTTGCCGTGTGTCCTTCCACTGAGAGAGAAACCCTGAACTTCACTGGCCTTCTTGGAAAGATCCAAGGTATCTTTCTTTGGATGCCTTAGATGGGACATTTCTATAGACTTGTTTTAATTGGGACATTTTCTCAGCCTTAGAACTGTAAACTAGCAACATATTAAATTCCCCCTTTTAAAATGCCATTCTGTTTCTGGTATAATGCATTCTGGCAGCTAGCAAACTAGAACAATGGGTAAGAAGAATGGGAGTGCCAATCAAAAATTAATTGATTATAGAAAAAGTATGATGTTTCTTGTATACCTGAGTTAGCAAATGTGCTTCACATCCTACATGGACAATGTGGTTAAAATTATTTACATCTGAATATGTCCAAAAAGCACTGTACAGCAGAGAGGCTGTACTGTCACAATGGTGACTTTTTGCTGAAGATCTCCTGTGTTTTGTTTTGATTTATTTTCCAGTGAGTAGAATGAGCCAGAGCACCAGACTGGCAGAACACTGGGTTCTGTTTCCAGGATCGGTGGCCTCATGGAATCACCCAATGTCAAGTGTAAAGTTGGTCTGAAAGGTCCTGTCTATTCTTCTGGACCTCTGAGATTTTAAGACGATTTACCTGTCTGTGTTTCAGAATCCTCCAAACAAGAAAAGGATAACAATTAAATGAGCTGTGCACATTCTAATCCCTGGAACTTGTGAATATGTTATCTCATGTAGAAAAGGGGAATTTGCAAATGTGATGAAGTTAAGGACCTTGAGACGAGAAGAATATCTTGGATGATCTGGGTGGCCCCACTGTAATCATGTGACTCCTTAAAAGAATGAGAGAAAGGGATGCAATGATGGAAGCAGAGTCAGAACAATATTGCAAGATGCTATTCTAATGGCTTTGAAGATGGAGAAAGGGGCCACAAGCCAAAGAATGCATATAGCCCATAAAAACTGGAAAAAGGAAGGAATCCAATCTCCCCTAGAGTCTCCAAAAGGAATACAGACCTGCCAATACCTGGGTTTTAGCTAAGACCCTTTTAGACTTCTGTCCTCCAGAACAGTAAAACAATAAAGTTTGTATTGTGTTAAGCCACTGAGTTTATGGTAATTTGTTTCAGCAGCAATTGGAAACTAATACACTAAGACATCACTTCTGAAATTCTCCACTTATCAGCTCTCTATTTTCTTCTAGTTGTTCTCTACACAGCAGTCATTCTTTGTGATAACTCTTGATGACAAAACTGGAAATTCCTTTCTCCTCCTCCTGTGTCAGACTTCTTGATTCTTCTTTTTTGATTTACTATCTTATATGGATGAGATATATACTCTTTGATATTCCCGAATGAGCATGCATAGGAGGTAAAATTTCAGCAAATTTGTATATTTAAAAGTGTCTTTCTTCAACCTTATATTTGATTGACAGTTTGGCTATATAGATTGTGCTGGTTTGAAGCTGTTATATACCCCAAAAGATGCCATGTTCTTTTAATCCATTCCTATGGGTGCAGACCTATTGTGGGTAGGAACTTTAGGTTAGTTTATTTCAGTTGAGAAGTGACTCACCTTATTTAAGGTGGGTCTTAATCCTTTTACTGGAGTCCTCTATGAAGAGAATAAAGGACAGATAATGCTGAGAAAACTTAGAGAGAGAAACATCGAGAGAGAATAGAGAGAAGAGCCCCAGAGGAGCTAAGAGAGGACCCACAGATGCTACAAGAGAAAGCCACTGGAATCACAAGCTGAAAGCAATAAAACCTGGGAGTGGAGGATCAGCTGAGACTGGCCATGTACCTTCCTATGTTACAGAGGAGTCCCAGATGCCTGTCTTCAGAGTTCAGTTATCATCCTGTTGATGCCTTAATTGGGACATTTTCACAGCCCAAGAACTGTAAACTGTAAGTTAATACATTTCTGTTGTAAAAGCCAACACATTTCTGGTATATTGCATTCCAGCAGCTTTAGAAAACCAAAACATGGGTTCTTAACCATTGGTTTCTATGGCCTTCATTATGGAAAGATATTTATAAATAACAAAAAGAAATAAACCTATAAAGTTCTATAAAAGTCCTAGAAGATTTCGCTATCCAACCCAAGAATGGAACTTATATCTGCTTTTGCTTAGGTTATGGTTTTGTGTCTAAATGAACACATTGTATTTGTCTGCAAACACCTCGTCCAAAGAGAAATTATCTCTTCCATTTCCTGTGGTGCATTTGGTCAATCACAGTGTCTTCCACTGGACCACAAGGATAGATGGAGAATTCAAGTAAGGCCAATCAAATTTCTCCTCTGGTATTAATAATATATCCTGAGAGAAATAGAGCCCCCAGTGCTGGATATCTTCTGTTTGTCCCTCCAGATACACCCCGGTCCTGCTTTTACCCTACTCTGCATCCTGAGAGACTTCCTTGTCTTACAGCCCCCTGTTGGGTTGACCCAATAGACCTAATGCCAGGAGATCAGTGAAAGGGGGTGTTATGGGTTGACTTGTGTCTGCCCAAAAGATATGTTCAATTCCTAATACCTAGTACGTTAGAATATGACCTTATTTGGAAATAGAGTCTTTGAAGATATGATTAGTTAAGGTGAGGCCAATGTGGATTAAGGTGGGTCTTAGTCCAATATGACTGGTGGCCTTATAAGAAGAAAGGCTTTGGACCCAAAGACACACACACAGAGGAGAATGCCATGAGAAGATGGAGACAAGAAAGAAGGCCATGTGGAGACAGAGGCAGAGATTAGAGTGATGCATCTACAAGCCAAGGAAAGCTAAGGATGTTCTGCAAACACCAAAAGTAGAAGAGGCAAGGAAGGATTCCTCCCATAGGTTTTAGGTGGAGGAGGGCCCTCCTGACACTTGGCTTTAGACTACTAGCCTCCAGACAATATATTTCTGTTGCTTTCAGCCAATAAGTTTGTGGTATTTTGCTACAGCAGCCCTAGGAAACTAAGTCAGGGAGGATAGTAGTACGTGCACTGATTTCCCTGCTTGCCCCTGCCAGATTGCAGGGCTTCACCCTGGCCCTCTAACAAAGGCCACAGCTCCTGCCAGAAAGCCTTCTCCACACAAGTCTGCATTTTAGCTTTCCTTCCCTCCGCCCCTCAACTCTAGGGATGATAGCAGTTCCTTGCAGATTATAGCACCAAGGTAGTAAATATCCTTTGCCGGTTTTCTTAAAACCTACAGTCACCACTGTCAATAGCCCCTTAATTAAATAATCCTTGCATTGCCTCATTTTGAGTGTGCTATCTGTTGTCTGCTAAGACTGTAGATATACCCTTTTTCCCCTGAAAGGAGTTGAGGCTGGGTTTGCTGTCTTAGATGGGTGACCATCTTATCCATGGTGCAGAAGGAAGGTGAATAGAGACAAACAGACCCAGGAGAAAAAGATGGCATGATGGTCAGAAAAACATGCTTAGTCCATTCCTGGGCATGTGAGCTCTTGTATATAGGACTTTTTGATGAGGTTACTTCCAATAAGGTGTGGCCCAGGATGGGTCTTAATCTTTTTGTTGAAAGTCTTACAGGGAAGTTCACAGAGAGAGAAAAAAGCCACAGCCAGAAGCTGAAAGTCAACAGAACCTGGGAGAGAATGGAGCGGCCAAGACAGGCTATCCTGTGCATGACCATGGGACAAAAGATCCAAGGACTAAGGCTCATTGACAGCCAGCCCCAGAATGCCAGTCTTTGAGAAGAAAGTATTGTGTTGATGACATGTGTAGTTGGCCTTTTCTTAGCTTCAAAACCATGAGCCAATAAATTCTCATTGTTTAAGCCAACCCATTGCATGGTATTTGGTTGAGCAGCTAAGGAAACTGTAACAGATGGGAACTCAGTACCATCCTATAAATGTCTGGATTCAACTTGGTCTGCTGCTATTTTATCCTGGTCTTCCATATATTTGAACTAACAAATTCTCACTTTTCCATAAGCTAATTGGTACAGGATCTATAAAATTCATGGTACAGGGAAACCAGGGGAGCTTGGTGGCTGCCTGTGCAGCACAGGGATACAATTCTTATGTTGACTCTGGAATTATAACTAGCCAGTGGCAAGTTATGTTGTTTCTTGGTTTCTCTATTTTCATAACAGTTTTATTTCACCTACCCCGACTAGCCTATAATGTGGTATAATTAATTAAAGTATTTGAAGCACAATATAATAGCCTTACTTTGTGTCTAGGGTACTGGTGATACAGTTCAAGGTTCAAAAGAAAATTATTGGAAGGAGTATTCATCATATTCCTGCAAGAGATCTAGAACATCACATTGAAATTTCCTCACAGACTGGGAATTCTGAGCCTTAGAAACAGAGGACTTGCAAGAAAAAATATAGAAAAATGGTCTTCATTTAGATCTCTGGGAAACACTGGAACACTGGGTAGATTTAGTTTGATTTATACCTGTGGCCTGACTGTTGTATTTTACCACCCATCTTCTTCCTTGTTAACAGACCTCCAATTGTGTTTGGAAACCGCTATGCCCAGTCTCAGATTATAGGTTTCATACGTCTAATGTAGTCATTACAATCATGTTTCCTACTATTTTAGTCTCCCTTACAGCTAGGAATGACCATATGCCCAGATGTTCCCTGACAAAAGGCTACAGGGGTGGTTTTATAGCAACAGTGGCACTGTTGACATTTGGAAAAGGATACTTTTTTGTGGAAGGACTGTCTTGTCTGTTGTGGAATGTTTAGCAGCATCCACAGCCAGTAGGAACCCCCCCCAACCCCAACCCCCAGACATTAGAACCAAAATGTCTCTAGACATTGGCAAATGTTCCCTTGGTGGTAAATTCACCCTCGGGTTGAGAGCTACTGTTTTACAGGAAAGCTCTTGCTTTGCTGATGAAAGTGAACAGATGTGCCTGGTACCCCTTCCTCCCTCCCTCCTCCTGCCTTGAACAAGGATGCAAGGATACCAGCTTTGGTAGCCATCCTGCAACTATGAGCTACTCAAGAGCAGCCACCCACCCTTGGACATCTTATTATATAAGGTGGGGATCTTCTTTATATGTTTGCTTAAGTCACGATAGCGAGGATTTTCTGTACTTTTGACCAAATGCACTCCTAATTGATAGGGCATAAAATATATGGTGGGGAGACCCATGGTCCCTACTCTAGCAGGCATGCAGCACTATTGTTGATATTGTTGGACACAATATCAATAAGAAAACATCAATTGCATTTGTATATATTATTAACAAACTATCAGAAATTGAAATTTTAAAATATCATTGAAAAAAATTTAATACTGGAAATAAATCTGACAAAAAATTGTAGAATGTGTACACTGAAAATCACAGAAATAGCCGAGAGAATGGAGAGATTGGCCATGTTCATTGATTGGAAGACCTGCTGCTAAGACATCAGTTCTCCCCAAACTGATCTATAGATTCAGTGTAATCCCAATAAATTCTCAGTATGCTTTTTTGTTTTTGGTAGAAATTAGCATGCTGATTTTGAAATTTTATGAAAATGCAAAGGATTTAGAATAAGGCAAACCAGGGTTGAAAAGAAGAATAAAGTTGAGGGACTTACATGCTCTCGTTTGGTAAAGAATGGTGTAAAAAATAACATAGGGATGAAAGCAACAGAATTGAGAGTCCGGAGACAGACCCACACATAGATGGTTAATTGATTTTGACAAAAGTGCAATCTAATTCAATTTTAGTCTTTTCAGCAACATGATGCTGGAAAACTGGCTATCCAAAACCTATCGGTAAAAGCTGAAAGTATAAAACTTCTAGAAGAAAACAGAGAATAAAATCTCTGCAGCCTTGGGGTAAGCAAAGATTCCTCAGATAAGACCAAAAGCACAAACCATAAAAGAAAGGAACTGACAATTTGTGCTTCATCAACATTTAGCAACTTCTGTTTCCTGAAAGGCATTATTAGAAAATGAACAGGAATTACGTAGATAGGGAGAAAATATTTGCAACCAATATATTTGCCTAAGAATATGTATCAGTGTATATAAAGGATTTACAAGTCAATAATGAGAATAAAAATAACCTAATTTAAAAATAGGCGAAAGATTTGAACCAACACTTCAGACAAGAAGACATAGATAGGAATAGCCCCAAAACATAGGAAAAGATGCTCAACTCCATTAGTCATCAGAGAAATGAAAATCAAGCCAAAGTGAAATACCTCTACACACCCATGCGGATGGTTAAAATGAAAAAGACTGCCCAAACCAAATGTTGACGGGAATGTGGAGTAGCAGGAACTCTCATACTGAAAGCAGCCAGACACAAGTGAACATACTACACGACTGCATTTAAAAGCAAGTCTAGAAGAGGCAAAACTAATCTATAGTTGAAAGTAATCTATAGTTGCTGCCTGGGGCTCTGTGGTGTGTGTGTGTGTGTGTGTGTGCACATGCATGTGATTTTCAACAAAGGGGCCTTAGGGAACTTTCTGGAGTGATGGAAGTAATCAGTGTTTGATTTTGGTGGTAGATATACAGATGTATAAACTTGTCAATCTTCATTTGTCTGTACATTTAAAATGAGTATAAGTTATATCTCAATATATTGTGTATAAGTTATATCTCAATAAAGCTGATGTCAAAAAAAGAGACTAGTTTTGGTCTTCTTTCTGCTATCTGACAAACTTGTAGGGCAAGTCTACCTGTGAAACGCTGGGGTAGGGAGGAGCTGTGATTGTCCAGCTCTGATTATGACTAATGGGTAAGTCTGTCTCATTAAGGGGAAATATTAGGGAGATCGATTTGACTGCAGACCTAAGCCACATTTTTTTCTTTATCAGCAATAAAACAGATACCTTGTAAAGTCTTAAATAATTGACTGATTTAAACATTTATTTATTTCAGTCCCCATTCCTCATGCCTTTTAACCCACCCTAGAATATAAGTTGTACAAGGACAAGGCTTTTCATTGCTCTTGTTCAGTGTATTTGGCACACAGTAGGTGTCAATAAGATATAATAGGCGTCCACCTGCCTGCCTTCAGAGTTTTACTTTTCAATTGGTTCCAAACTCAGAAGGGAAAGATGGAATTGTTATTTGTCTTCTAAAACTCCAATAGCCTCCTCTTCCTATGGATAGTAATAGTAACAGCAGAGCAACAACAGAACTTTGGAAATGATGAAAGCAGAGCTCAGGGAGGTTAAGTAATCAGCGAAAGTCACACAGAAGGTGATCGAACTGGATTTTGAATCCAAGCGATCTGATCCCAATACACTGGCCTGACCCACTACTTCTTCTGTTCCCTATCTGCTCCAGTTCACTCTCCACCCAACTGCCTGGACTATTTTTCTTAAAGGTAGATTCTATCAGGTCAGTTTTCTGCTATAATCCTCTCAATGGATTCCCATGGCCCACAGAGGAAACATACCCCAATCCTTGATATTGTTTATTAGATCCTGAGTGATCTGGCTCCCCTGTGATTTTTTTCCCAGTGTCCTGGAAGCCCCTTTTGTTCTCATTCACCCATCCGTGACCACCTTGTTTTGGATTCCCAAAGACATTGTATGGTTTCCTGTTGCGGCTGGACTTTTGCACGTGCTGGTTTATTTATTTATTTATCTTTTGCGTGGAAGGCTCTATCCCCCCACCCCCCCCCCCCCCCCCCCCTATGCCTCATTCTTCAGGCTCTGTTGAAATATATTTTTCAGAGCAGCTTCCCTGACCCCCCTCTTTTCCAAATCTAAATAGATCTCCCTATTATTTTCTCTCATTTTAACCTGTGTTTTATAGCCTTAGCACTTATCACAGTTTGAAATTATCTTATTTCTGTGTAACTGGTAAGACCTGCTTCACCAGCTTGGAGTAAAAATTAAGTCACAATGCTTTACTCTTCAAGTTCGAACTGGCTCTAGTTTCCACATGCCAGATTTTCAGGAAGCTCACTATTTCTCATGGGTGTTTTCTCCTCCCATTGAATTGTCCAAGAACTTGAGAGATTTACTCAGCTCCAAAGGGCCAGCCTGATCCCAAATACCTTGATGACAAGAATGAGCTGGAGTAGTGGGCTCTGTTTTTAAACCGTTATTGCTTCCATTGTGAAAAAAACTGGTCCTGAGTATTGAATGGTAATGGGGCATGAAGTTTGCAACTTATAAAGGTGTAGAAAGTAGGCAGACAAACAGACAGACAAATATAGAATGATATAACAAAAGTGGCAAAATGTTGAAAGTTGAAAATCCGGACTGGAGTTCTCTGTATTATTTTTGTATTATGTTTGCAACTTTCCTGTAAGTTTGAAATTATTTCAAAATAAAAAGTAAAAAAACAAAAGCAAAAAGCAGGTCTTGTTTAGTACAACAGGCCTTCATACACACCTCTTGATCTACTTTCCTTGGTCCAGGATTCATTCTTGGGAGCTTCCAGTTCTGATTAGGTTTTTATTTATTTATGTATGTATTTCTATTTTGATTTCTAATTAGGTTTTTTTTTAATACGCAAACCACGAAACTTTATTTTGAGTAGTATCTAAGAAAGCTTTTATGAAGCTTCAAAAAAGGAAGTAGCGGAAGTATGAGTTACTAGCTATCCATCAGGAAATAATTTTAATTGTTAAAAGTCGTTCATAGAAATTTATTAAAGAGGAGGCAACATTGTTTAAAATTTGACAGAGATGAAACAATCTCAATAACATTTAGCCTTATAATTTTAGACCACTGAGGATACTTTCTAGTTACAAATTTCAATCTTTGAAGTACAAACAATACAAGTGAACCAAATATAATATTAGTGCTATATGATTCCTTATCCTTTAATGTTCTCAAAAATAAAACATAATATACTGATGATTCCTTCATAAAACTGCTCCCTTAAACCATAACTTCAGAATATCTTGACTTAGAGAATATCACATTTTTTCAATTCCTATCCTTCTCTACATATTCATCATATATAGGTACCCATGACAACAGAATTAAATACTCTGTTTGAAAAAGACGAATAATGTTGCCCTTAGAACTTTTATTTCAGGTTTAATCCCTGATATCAGTAATATTTAGATGAATTTTCCTTTTCCATGTAGTAAAAACTAAAGACATTAAATCTGTGTCTAAGACAAAACAAAGTAGAGTTTTATCCATGAAACTGTGTATGTTCTATCCTGACATTTGGCTACAAAGATCATACAAATGTACTGACAGAATGTCATTATGAATATAAAGGATTTTTTATATATATGATTTCCCTAACAACTTAAAAATCAATTTAAAAAATTGACTCTCTCAACATCTAATTAGGTTTTAAGAAATGGTCTGGTCAATCATGGCTACCAAAGAACACTCACTGCGTTGGGGGACCTGGGTCGGGGGTGGGTCCCAGGCTTGTCACAGGTGGTGCCAAGGTAAGTTCTCAGTCCCCAACCTCTCAGCCTACCCCGTGGCCAGCCAGGACCTGGCACCAGTCAACCATACGCCTCTGTGCTGCTCACGTAGATCCCTGCAGCCCAGTCTTGTACTCCTCTCCCTCCCATTTTAGTGTACTCCAGATGTGACTGACAGTCCAGAGGCCCCACTGTGAGATCAGACCGCAGCTACCTCCCGGGAACTTTGCCTGACAGCACACCCTGGCTTGGCTTCGCCCCTCCTTGCCTATGTCCTCCACGAGCTCCTCCTTAGGAGGAGTGACCTCCTTTGAGTGACCTGCTTTGAAGGTCACTTACGACCCCCGCCCTCACCATGAGACCCCCCTCAGGAATCCTCGCTATTCACTTCTGCCAGCAGAGCCCTTTCACCCTTCAGTTCCCTGTGTTGTTTGCCCACCTCCTCCCAGCTCTGCCTACCTATAGGAATCAGGAAAAGCAGCTTTTGTGAAGCCACACGCATAAAAATGCATTTTATTTTCTACCCCTAGATACCCCCTGAACTTCCCATAAAATAACCAAGAAGGGCCCTGTTCTAGTTTGCTGGCTGCCGGAATGCAATATACCAGAAACAGAATGGCTTTTAAAAGGGGGAATTTAATGAGTTGCTAGTTTACAGTTCTAAGGCCAAGAAAATGTCCCAATTAAAACAAGTTTATAGAAATGTCCAATCTGAGGCATCCAGGGAAAGATACCTTGGCTCAAGAAGGCCGATGAAGTTCAGGGTTTCTCTCTCAAATGAGAAGGCACATGGTGAACCAGTCACAGTTTCTCTCTCGGCTGGAAGGGCACATGGTGAGCACAGCGTCATCTGCTAGCTTTCTCTCCTGGCTTCCTGTTGCATGAAGCTCCCCAGGAGGCGTTTTCCTTCTTCATCTCCAAAGGTCACTGGCTTATGGACTCTCTGCTTCGTGGTGCTGCAGCATTCCCTGCTCTCTCTGAATCTCCTTTCTCCAAAATATTTCCTCTTTTATAGGACTCCAGAAACTATCAAGACCCACCCAAATGGGTGGAGACATGTAGTCACCTAATCCAGCTTAACAACCACTCTTGATTAAATCTCATCTCCAGGGAGATGATCTGATTACAATTTCAAACATACAGTATTGAATAGGGATTATTCTGCCTTTCTGAAATGGGATTTAGATTAAAACATCGTTTATCTAGGGGACATACATCCTTTTAAACCAGCACAGGCCCCTCGATGATTCTTTCTAATACAATGGCAATTTGCTCCCGAATAATTGTGGATTTCCCTGGTGGCAACTATAGCAAAGTTTTAAATAGAAGCTTATTTCAGATAAAAAGAGAAGAGAAAAAGAGTTCCATCTTGCTGTGTGTTTACCAGCATTATGTATGCCTTCTCTGGTTGTAAACCTCAGAATTTTTTTTTTTCCTTTTGTATGCTGTATGGCTGGGGTCACATTTCATTCTTTTTCCATGTGACTATCCTGTTATTACAGCACCACTTGTTGAATTATTTTGTTTATTTGTTTGTTCGCTTGCTTGTTTTGGGGAGGTAAATGGGCCAGGAATTGAACCTGGGCTGCCCGTATGGGAGGCGAGAATTTTACCACTGAACTACCCTCACACCCCCAAACTTAAGATCTTTTGTTTTCCCCTATAAAGCCAGTGCTTCCTACCAGTCCTGGCATAGGGTAGGCATTCAACAAATATTTGTTGAGTGATTGGAGTAATCGCCAATGACTAAATAACACAGTGTCCATCAGTAAACTAAGACAATAGATTGAAAACCAAAAGATTAATACAGAATTATCTAATAACCTTTTTCTGATCATTAGTAGATGCGTATGTGTATATACATTTTGTATAACTTTATTGTATATACATTTTATGCAATTTTATAGTTTTCTTTATTTTAAAGAAGAGTGCATTATTTTTATTTTGAAAGCTTTAAGAAATGTTTGACATTAAAATACTATAAAAAATAAATTTAACAGGGGGCCCACTGTAGACCTTTAGAAATAAAATAAAACTAAAGATTTTGAAGCCGCCTGTGCATCCCTTCCCTTTTCCCTTCCCATCAGTGAAAATCACTGTCCTGACTTTAAAGAAACGTCCGCAGTCCTAGACGAGCTAACCCCACAGCCTTCATGTTCCTGCGCCTTCCCCTCCAGCCACAGGTGATTAAACAAAGGTGGACGCCTGACTCACCTGGGCCAGTCAGCCTCTTCTTCCTAGGAATTTAGACTTGAGAACCTGAGTTATTTTGCTGTGATGAGCAAAACAGATGGGCCATGTTAATTCAGGGCTTAGACTTTTGGGATGTGGCCATGAAGAGCCCTGGCACAGAGATGAGTGGAGGGTAAAAAGACAGAGCAGGTGCCCAGTGAGAAGCAAAGGCACGAGGCCAAGTATAGAGATGGGGTGGGGAGAGAGGGAGGGAGCAGATATATATAGAGAGAGAGGTGGGGGAGGGAGAAGGAGAAAGAGATGGAGGAAAGAGAGAAAGGGAAGAGGGGCTTTTGATTTATTTTCGAACTATTTCCCACTCCCTGCTCCACCCCCCTAAAGCTTGCTTGCTTTTCTTATTTGTTATTATGTGAGTTCTTTATAACCTTTCAGCCATCTCCACTTTTATAAGAAGTCATCTGGATGAGGTTTTATTCACTCAACAGGTATTGATTGAGCACCTACGACATACCAGGCTTTATGCAAATCTTTGTTCCAAATTTCCAACTAGATGGCCAACTCCTTTCAGTTTGTTTGAGACTTTTCCTGGTTTTCCCATATCCTGGAAACCTCCGCAGTCCCAAGCAAACCAGGACATCTGGTCACCCTATTTCAAACCAAAGTAGGACCCTACTATAATATCTCATTGTTTTTCTAGTTGTTCACTTTGCACAAGCATTTACATAGAGAGAAGGTTTAATGGCCAGAAAACAGAAAATTAATACTGAGTTAATTCCTGCTTTGTATGATTTCTGCTGTCATATGCTGCTTCCATTTCTTCTTCTATAATATATTTTTTCCAAGTGTCTAAAATTTGTTCCTTTCTGACCATACAAGCCCTACAGTTTAGGCGGGTTAGTTACCTATCCCATGTGGGCACAACCTGGGGTACCTACCTGGCTCAAACGATCCCCCTGAGTAGTGCCGGCCCACTCTCTCCTTGGAAGTAACTTCTGAGAGCTCTTTCTCTGGCCAAGTGATGCCAAAGGGGCTAGCCACACAAATGACCAGATCCCTTTATCCATTCATCAAATACACATCCGTGGTGCGGTGGTTTGAAGCTGTATATACCCCAGAAAAACATCTTCTCAAATTTAATCCATTCCTGTGTGTTTGAATCCATGGTGAGTAGAACCTTTGATGAGTCTACTTCAGTTAAGATGTGTCCCACCTCCGATCAGGGTGGGTCTTAATCTAATCTATTACTAGAATCCTTTATAAGCAGAATTCAATTTTAGACAAAGAGAGAAAAAGCCACAGGAAGCAAGAGGCTGGGCCTCGACAGAACCCAGAAGAGAAGGGAGAAACCTGCCAGCGCCACCACGAGCCTTACCATGTGACAGAAAAGCCAAGCAGCACTGACAGCCAGTCTTCGAAAAGAAAGCAACACCTTGATGATGCCTTGATTTGGACATCTTCCGCCCTTAAAATGGTGAGCATATAAATGCCCGTTGTTTAAGCCCACCCATTTCATGGTATTTGCTTAAGCAGCCTAGGAAATTGAAACACATGACAACTCCCCGTACTCTAGCCTCCAGGCTGGATGCTCACTTGCCCATAAGGAAGAAGAGTTGAGTCCGAGCATCACTAAACATAATACAATGCAGCAAGTGCTCTTTTCCATGAGAGAGATGAACATAATCCTAATGGGATTGAGAGGTACAGGTAATGACAGGCAGCTGTGGAATCAGTATTCATTTTAGGTTAAAGTACTACTTGTAAAAAGCCACTACTAACCTGCAGTTTTCCAAGCCAGCAGACCAAGCGTATTCACTCCCACACTAATAGATGTGTCCCTTAGTTTTCCAAGAGGGACCAGGCCCTGAGGAAATGGAACACAAGCCAGCTCTTCCTCCCTAGTCTTTTCCATCTGAGTTTTTGGCATCTCCTTGCTCGGTGGCTCACAAGCATGGTTGCACATTGCAATCACCTGGGGAGCTCTAAAAAACACGAATGCCTGGGTCTCACCACCAGCGTCTCTAACTAATTAGGAAGTGATGTGTTCAGGCCATCAGAGGTTTAAAATCTCTCCCAGGTGATTCCAATGGAGTCAATTTCCCAGAACCTCTGAGTGAGATGCTCAGGCCACAGGCTTGCTTGGCTTGCTCTGTTTCCGTCACAACCTACTTCCCATGCATTGGCAAGTCCTGTTGGCTGTGTCTTCAGGATGAACTGAATCTCATCTATTTTCACACCCTCCCCCACTTACAGTTGATCCCAGCCACCAGCACCTCTTGGCTGGGTTATTCCAGTGCCTCCCTATCATTTATTTTCAACCCAGCCACCACAGTGATGCTACTAAAGTGCGGGTGAGATGACAGCTCTCCTCTGTTCAGAAACTCGCCTGCTGAAATAAGAACCCCAGGGTATTGCTGGCAGAAATGTGCAATGCTGCAGCTGCTGTGGAAATCAGCGTGGTTCCTCAGAAAGTTGAATATAGAATGACTATATGACGTAGCAATGTCACTCCTAACACTACTCACAAAAGTTTTGAAAGTAGGGACTTGAAACATATTTTGTACACGATTGTCCATAGCAGCATTACTCACATTAGCCAAAAAGTGGAAGCAACCCAGGGTTCAGCAGTGATGAATGGATAAATAAAATGTGATATGTCCATCCAATGGAATGTTATTCAGCATTAAAAAGGAATGAAGTTCTAATTCATGTGACAATGTGGATGAAACTTGAAGATGTCCTGTTGAGTGAAATAAGCCAGGCACAAAAGGATAAATATTGTGTGATGCCACTTAGATGAAATATCTAGAATAAGCAAATTCCTAGAGTCAGAACATAAAGGTTACCAGAGGCTGGGGAAAGAGGGCATGGGTACAGAGTTCTGTTTCGGGTGATGAAAAATTTGAGGATAATGGTAATTGTTGCACAACATTGTGAATATGATAAATACCATTGAATTATACACTTGAAAGTGGTTGAGATATATATATATATATATATATATCACAATTAAAAAATATTTTTAAAACCCCAGAAAACTCTCCTGCTTGTCTTCTCAGAAAAAAAACAAATCTTTATCATGCTTATTTCCTGGCTACCACTTGCACCTCATCTCCTGCCATCCTGTCATTCACTCTAGGCCTTCGAATACTGGTAGCCACCTCATCGCTGTTTCCAGAGCAGCCTCAGGGCCTTTGCACTTAGAGACCTTTGCCTGGAATGTTCTGCCCCTAGGTAGTTGCCCCCTCACTTTATGTGGGTCTCTGTTTAAATATCCTTACTGAGGCATTCACAGACCATCCTACCTAAAACAGCAGCCCCCCTGCCATCCTTCTCTATCCCCTCATCCTCTTTAGCTTTCTTGGCATTTAGCTTTACTAATCTGTCTATCTATCTATCTACAGTCTCTTCCCTCTCTCTATTTAAACGTAAGCTTCCTGAGAACAATGCTTGGCACGTAGAAGGTGCTCAATAGTTTTCTGTATAAAGAATGCATTAAAAAAAAAAAGAATGAAGACAGGTACATTTTAATGGGAGTGGAAAGGTTGGCAGAGTAGATCAAATCCATGCAGAACTCCTTTATTTTGCTACTTACTAGTTGAATAAACTTGAATAAATTACTTAACCTCTCTGAATCTCAGTTTCCTTATCTGTCAAATGGTCATAGTAATAGGAGCCTCAGAAAGTTGGTGGAAGGATTATATGGGTCATATGTAAATCATTTAGTGGAGTGCCTAGAAATGAGAAAGTGCCCCATCAATAGTAGCTCTAAATCAGTGTATATGGCATTAGCAGGGAAGGCGGGGTGGGAAGCCCAAAAGCCCTGGATTATTTGGGAAAGGCGACACCTCCTGTAGGGGAAGGAAGTGAGAGCGAAGCTCAGTATAGGGAGCCAGAGGTCCAAGTTGTAGATGTGATTTGATGGTTGATGATGGTTGTTGACACATGTCAGGTCATTTCTCTGAAAATTAATTTTTTTCACATCTGCTATATCATAGAGTTTCTTCAAGGATCAAAGGAAACACTGTATCAACATGGTGACATAAGACATCCCTTGGAAAAGTCTCCCTTTAGAATCAACTAATAAAAGGACAAATCCCACTTGCTTGGATCTCTGGAGTGTGATAGAGACTGAATGACTCCACAAATGCTGAATCAAAGAAAAAAAAACCCAGCAAACTCAGATTGGAAGTTTACATCCCAGATCTGCCAGTCCAGAAACCTCCCCTTCACTAGGTCGTGTGCAGATTAAATGTCACACCGAGGCAGCACAGCCTGGGTTTCTCCTGCCATGGATGCAGACCATAGAGCCACTCACAGCCACAAGTTGGACTCCATGCAAATCCAGGCACAGGGACCCAAGTCCACAGAGACACAGGGTAGAATATGATGCTGAGGAATGCCCCCAGGGACAAAAGGGACCTTGACAAAGCTGTTGGCAAGAGGTTCTTACACTCAATCCAGTCTCTGTTTGTTGGACCACCTAAATGCAAAATGGACTTTTCTGGACTGATCCCATCCAGCTTCCTGGGGTGAGATACTCTAACAGGGAAGAAACCACAGGCAGAAAAGTCAAATGGAAAAAAGGTGGTGTGTGTGTGTGTGACTGAACTGCTGTAAGGAAGGATGGATCCCAGGACTGAAAAGTGTAATGAAAAGGGGACACTGAGTGAAGGAGTGAATTTAAACATATCTTAGAAGCTAGGGAGAAAATTCTGCACAAAACAAACAGAATAGATCAAGGTTCCAGGATAAGGCATAGGGTAAAGGAATCTTTCTCCTGGAGGTGAAAAAATTGCACACAAAAAAGCAATCTTAAAAATTGTACCACATATCTAGGGCAAAAATTAGGTGAAGAAGCACATAGAAAATGTAAACAATTAAACATGGAGTATTCTAAAAGCTCAGTATTTTGGACCAAGAATCAAAGAACTTTAACACAAAGCCAATCAAGAATAAAACCCTAGGCAGGAGGGAGAAACTGGCCTTCAGAGTTAATACATTGTGCTGGTTTGAATCTATAGTAGACCCCAGAAAAGCCATGTCCTTTAATCCTCATTCAATATTGCTGGGTGGGAATATTTTGATTGTTCCCATGGAAATGTGACCCACCCAATTGTGAGTGGTAACTTTTGATTAGATGATTTCCGTGGAGGTGTGTCTCCACCCATTGAAGGTGGAGTTGCTTACTGGAATCCTTAGAGAGTCCCTGTTCTAGTTTGCTAGCTGCCAGAAGGCAACACACCAGAGATGGATTGGCTTTTTTTTTTT
>PVIY010001720.1:39602-143302 GCA_004026745.1 Myrmecophaga tridactyla | reverse complement strand
GGAGAAGATGCTAGCAGATGACGCCGTATTTGCCATGTGCCCTTCCAGCTGAGAGAGAAGCCCTGACTGTGTTCGCCACGTGCCTTCTCATTTGAGAGAGAAACCCTGAACCTCATCGGCCTTCTTGAACCAAGGTATCTTTCCCTGGATGCCTCTGATTGGACATTTCTATAGACTTGTTTTAATTGGGACATTTTCTTGGCCTTAGAACTGTAAACTAGCAACTCATTAAATTCCCCTTTTTAAAAGCCATTCCGTTTCTGGTATATTGCATTCCGGCAGCCAGCAAACTAGAACATGGGGGAAAACTTGTTGCTTTTGCGGGGGGAGGTGGGACTGCCAAAACCCAGGTGGGTGGATGCAGCATGATGAGGCAGATGATGGCAGAGTCTGCCAACCTTGGATTCCCTCTTCTAGAGGGTAAAAATTCTGAAAGCATCACATTAGTTCAATATCAGTGACTGTCAAGGAACTGGGTAGCACCAACCATAACGAGCCAGAAGTAATCTATCAATTACTACATTTATTTACACCTCGTATTGCATAAATGCCTGCAAAGCAAGATGTAATTGAATTTGAAATAGTTGTCAAAGGTATAATAAAGGGGAAAAGAAGGCTGGAAAGATAAGAGAGAGCCAAGAGTAAGGTTGGTTACACAAAAAGACGTGTCATGAAGTACAATGAACTTGCTGGGGATTGCAAGGACGTTGGGCTCTGAGCTTCCTAAATGCCTATATGTAAAAAGACAACACAATCACACATCCCACAGTATCAATAAAATAAAAATAAATTGGATATTCAGAAGAAGCACAGCTATTCCAAGTACTAAAATGGGTCCTAGAAAAGACATAATTTTTTATACTTGTCCCAACCCTCCATACTTTCTTACACTGAATACAAACATGAGCTTTGTGGGACTCTTTTTCATAGTTTCCCTCAACATACTTTCAGGGAAAAACTCTGAAGTTCAAGTTGGGAAAAGTAGTTTGTGATGATACGGATTGAGCTGCTGCAAAGGTACATGGTGGGAACACAGGTTCAGGGCACAATGGAAACTTTCAGCAAATGATCCTTTCATTGTACAGAATAAAGAGTCCAGAAAGGGTGAATTTCCATTTCACTTACATGGCCCAAAAGGGCAGGGGAAGAAACCCATCACAGCTGGCCTCTTGGGTTGATAGGTAGCAGCTCGGTGCACCCCACTTCTGCCAGAGAAGAGAGACTCATCTACACTGTTTGCATGTGGTTTTTACCCACCTGCCACTGAGAAATCCTGCTCTGATAAGCATCTGGGGTTGCTTGTTTGGGTGTTTTAGATCTGGCAGAGCCTTTTCATTAAGACTCATCTCCCCAGGTTGTGGAAAGGCACACACTTAGAATAAGAGAAGGGGCCAGGCCAGAGGATGGCCTCTTGCATGTATTCGTGACTTCCCCAGAGAATGAGGTGGTGGTAGGTGAGGGTAGGTGATGGCTACTTCACAGGTGTCCGTGATTTCCCTAACAGTTCGGGTGAGGGCAGGACCTGGAACACAGCTAGATGAACAGATGTTCCACATTCCCGAGAATCCACAAAATGCAAATGAAAACATGATGCCACTTTTCAGCTATCAGATTGGCAATGTATAAATAAAATTTCAAAAGAATAATATTGCCTAGTACTTAGGAGGGATGTGTGGAAAACAGCACTTTTTCTATTACTAAATTGATGCAACTTTCTTGGCTGGCAGCTTGGAAATATAAAACATTCATTAAAGTATGCATAGCCTAGAGGAAGACTCTTTCTAGGAAATTCACTGGAGATAATCATAGGTATGCCAATAACTACAAAAATGTTCATTGCAGTGCTGTTTCTAATGTCTAAAAATTATTAAATAAGGAATTAAATACATTGTATAGTTCATCCATACGATGGGATACCACATAGGCATTATAAATCGTGTTAAAGAAAAAATATTACAAAATCAACCATAGTGGAAGATTTTAATGACATGGGGAAATATATTTTTAATATATTAAGTGAGTGAGACAAGGATATTATCATCCAGTATTGACTTAGCTTTGCCAGAGCTGCTATGAAAAATACCACACAATGGGGAGACTTAGACAGGAATTTATTGTCTCATAGTTTAAAGGCTAGAAGTCCAAGGTCAAGATGTTAGTAGATGTTACCAGAGTCATAGCATTCTGGAGATGGCAGACCTCTGTCACATGGTGATGTCCTGGTCTCCTCCTATGGCTTCCTCTGACTTTTAACTTCTCGTTTCTTCTGATTTCTGGACTCTATTGACCATAACTGTATCTGAATTTCCTCTCTGTAAGGCCTCCAAGAGTATACATTAAGACCCCCACCCTGGTCCAGTTTGGACACATAATAAGATCCTCTTAAGGTCCTATATTAGTTAGGGTTCTCTAGAGAAACAGAATCAACAGGAAATATTCATAAATATAAAATTTATAAAAGTGTCTCATAACTGTGGGAATGTAGAGTCCAAAATCTATAGGGCAGACCGTGAAGCTGACTATTCTGATGGAGGGTCTGGATGAACTCCACAGGAGAGGTTCACCGGCTGAAGGAAGAAGAGAACCTGTCTCTTCTGAATCCTCCTTAAAAGGCTTCCAGTGATTAGATTAATCATCATTTGTTGCAGAAAACACTCCTGTTGGCTGATTAGAAATGGAATCACCTGTGGATGCAGCTGACATGATCATGATTTAATTCTATGAAATGTCCTCATCACAACAGACAGGCCAGCACTTGGCCAACCAGACAAAGAGTTACCACCACTTGGCCAAGTTGACACATGAACCTGACCATGACAGTCCATCCCTTGTCAACTTGGCCGCTATACTCATTACCTTAAACCATATTTAATTTCTAAATAATAACAATAAAACACACATTTTTTCTTTCACTTAACAATACTAAATTGTCCTGCATATAATCAGAAACACATTAAATCTCTCCAGAATAGGGTACAAGTTCTTGGGCAATATTCATTCTTAAACTTACAACCTAAATAGTATAACACGAACAAAACATTCCTCGTTTCTGTAACTGATCACATGGTCATAGTTTATATTTACTGCTACCTTATTCCATTACCCATTCCATGTTACCTTTACCCTCAGGAAGCACTTCAGCTGGCCGTGGTTCTTTGCCTGGTGGGGTGACCCAAACCTTCATTCCTGAAATTTCAGAGACATTGGTAGTCCTGCCTGGATTGGGTTGTTGCAGTTTTCCATTGATTTTAATCACAGGGCATGGTAGTACTAAAAGATGCCCTAGGGGATCTCCTATATGCCAGGAAAACTCTTCTTTACCTCCATGGTGTAGCTGCAGTACTATTTCCCCCTGATAGTCAGGGTCAATCACCCCAGACAATAATGTAATCCCCTTCTTGGCTTGTCAATCCAGGGGCATGAATAGCCCAAAGTGACCAGGTGGCAGTCTTAGATTCCAGTTCAATGGAATCATTGTTCTTTCTCCTGGTGGAAGCACTCCCCATTTTGGATCTAAAACCTGTAAATCAGCAGAGTTCAGGTCACAGGGACAGGAAGCAAAAATTTTCCTAGTGGATTACTAGGGTTAATAGTGAGTGGTGCCACTTCCATCCCATGGATCCTGTCTATTGGAGAAACAGCACCATACAGCAGACGCTGATTCAGAGCATACACAGCTTCCTGGAGAACATTACCCCAGCCCTTCAAGGTATTGCCACCTAGTTGGCACCATAATTGAATTTTCAAAAGGCCATTCCACCATTCTATCAATCCAGCTGCTTCTGGATGACGGGGAACATGGTAAGACCAGAGAATTCCATGAGCATGTGCCCATTCCTGCACTTCATTTGCTTTGAAGTGTGTTCCTTGATCAGAAGCAATGCTGGTGGAATACCATGATGATGGATAAGACATTCTGTAAGCCCATGGATGGTATTTTTGGCAGAAGCATTGCATGCAGGGAAAGCAAACCCATATCCAGAGTATGTGTCTATTCCAGTTAGAACAAATCACTGCCCCACCTGACCATGACAGGTCCTATTTACATATGGGTTCACACCCACAAAAACTCCAATTAAGATTGAGAACATATCTTAATCTTAATTATACATATACACATAAACCCTAGAATTATATACACCAAAATATAAACAATGGTTTTCTTCTTATAGTGGTATTTTGAGTAATGTACAGAATACAGTTTTTCATTTCGTTTTGTTTGTTTGTTTGATTGTTTCTTTCTTTCTTTTTCCTTGTCTTTGTTTTCTAAATGTTCTACACTAGGGAACAACATGTCCTTTTTAAAGTAGGGTTGGGGGGAAAGGGAAATCATTTTTATGCCATTCAGATCCTCTTGTCACGAATGCAGAGAGCAGAGGGGCAAAAATATATTATGCTATTCTCCATGGGGGAGTGATATGAACTTTCTCTCTCAGACTTGTCTCCCACATTATTATTCAACACTTCCACCTCGGTAGTAGCTCGTGACAGAATATTTTCCATTTAAGTGATATGTCTATTTACCAAAGGAATGGCTTTCAAGGAACTAACTCATCCAACATCTCCTGGGTTCCTTGACTGCCTCACCTTTTTCTCCCCCATTCAACTTTAGCTACTGATTCCCACAGTCAAGACCTTGTCCTTGTCATTTTCAGGAATCAAACATCTCAGAAATCAAACACCCCACTCTCCCACCTCTAGCCTCTAACCCTTCCCAGTCATTTGTTTAACAATCTCTTTTCCCCCTTCAATTGTTCTTAGACTTGACTGGAACCTCTTGTGCATTGACCAGCCCCACTCCCCCCACTTTCTCATTATGCATTCTTGCCTCCTGTCTTTATTTTCTTATTATCCAGCCCAGATTTTATAAAAGCTTTTATCTTGCAAATGCAGTAAGTTTGTATGCCAGCCTGTTTTTCCAAGATGGAAGCAGAGAAATCTCAACCTTGGATCACTCCAACATCCACCTTTCCCTGGCACCTGCAAATCACCAGGGGAAGCTTGCTTAACTGGGTAGCTTTATAACAACATGTGTTCTGGAATAACAGAGCTAACTGGCCTCTCAGTGGAGTGCAGCAAGCTTACCTTGTGTTCCTAGAGAGCTCACTCTCCCTGTTCTCCATCTTTGTACTTCCATCCCTTCTATGTTCCCTTCAAATCTTGGTTCAACCACAACCCTGCCTCAATTTTGGCCTCATGGTGTAGTCATCAGTCACAATCTGCAGCCATCTCGACAACCCATTCTTCACTTCTGATTTCAACCTCACTGGAGGAAATGTGCTGGGAAATACTCCTCTGCCTTCTCAGGGGTTGCCTTAAAGGAGTTAAGTCCTCTTCATCATAGCTTCTCTGCTCAATTGATCCCACTCACAATTCAAACATACCTTAGCCTTCCAAGTCTTAAAAAAAAAAAAAAAAAAAAGACAAGCAAATAAAGACAGCATCCAAATCCATCAGAAAGTGTGGCATCTCAGACCCTCACTCTGGAACTGGCTAAACCCCAGGAGAGGGGTTTTGGTTGGTGAGAAACAGTGGCCTTACCATCTTGTGCAGCCACTGCTGCCATTTTGACTGGTAAAGCAGTTCACCCTGATTCGACCAGCCACATTAATCCTGTTAACGCTGGATGTGACTACTTCTTTACTAGGGTGGGGCTTCCACCTAACACTGGTAAGTTCTGCACATAAGAAGAGTCTCCTGGATAACTCTGGAACAGGATGTTGGACAGGGTGGAGGAAACTCAGGGTTTCTTAGAAAAGGGCTAGAAGTTTCTTCCTTAGATTGGGCGGGAGCTATGTTTGAATTGTACAATAGTGGGACAAAAGCCACTTTAGGAAAAAGATGTCCTCCTGGCAGGATCCTGCAAAGAAAACCAACAAGAGTTTTGAATAGAGAAATGTATACAAAGATCTTGTTCATATCAGCTAAATTGGCATTTCTCAAAGTATGGCTCATGGAACACCTGCATCAGAATCTCCTGGGGTCACGAGGCAAAAAATTCAGATTTCTGAACTTTGTGTCAGATCAACTGAATCAAAGTGTCTGGGTGTGTTTGTGAAATCTGCATTTTTGAACACTGATAGTTTATGCTTCTATGTACCTATTGGCCTAGATCTTCAAGGTTGATTAAATGATCTTCAGGGACTCTATTTTCCCCTGAATAACATTCTATTTATCCTTATAAAAACAAAAAGGTGAAGGTCAGCCTTACCCACTTCTCTGTGCCTGAGAACTTTATCAGGGGGACCTGGCTTCAACACTGGAAAGGAATGAGTCTTCCTTCCTCTTTAATAGCTGATGAGTTCTGACAATTTTAGAAAATGCTATTAAGGATACAAAAGTCCCTGATAACACACACAGACACACATGCACACACATCTCCCAGCGACTTGAAATCTTCTCATTGCAACCACTTCTCCTTACCTTTGTTAATGGGGGAAAATGGCTGGAGGAACAACTTAGACAGAATATTCTTATGTGACTTCGCTGAGAAGAGAATAAACCAAACTGAAAAACAGACATTCTAGTGACAGTTGGAATCCTGGTGGACCTCTGCTGTTCTTTTTACTATGACTGTTTGAAGAAAAATCAGTATTACCTGTTTTTCCCTCAGGGTTGGGCCAGTGGTTCTGAACAGAATGCTCCTCCCTGAACATGGCACCCTGCCATCCCTCCTAGCATGCTGGTGGCAGTTTGTGTAAAATCCAAGGGCGTTACATACACATACACACAGACACACACACACATACAGATTCTAAACCTGCAGAAATTCCTATAAGGCTCGGTGGACAAGATGTTACACAGGAAAACTACTGCAGTAGTTTTTGTGAACAACAGTCACAGAACCGTAAGCCCAGGAAGGATAAACTCATTCTCCACAGGTAAGTTTCCTTTCTCCCCTTCTCCCCCTCTTGTCCATTCTTAAAAAGGGGTACATGAGTGGTTTAGTGTAGAATGCTCTCCTTCCATGCAGGAGATCCGGGTTCGATTCCTGGACCATGCATGGAACAAAAATAAGCTGGGAAAATTACCGGTGGAGCTGGCAAAGGACAGGGATTGCCATGGTGGGGGAGGGGTTCAGGTATCATCTTAGAGGTGGCTGGCAGCACAGCTGGATCAGAGAAGGGCTGGAAGAGGTGGAAAAGTCCTCTGAGGAGAGCAAGAAAGTCCCTGACCTTGTTTCCTTCTCTATCAGAATTTGTCTTCCTGGATATCAAAAAAAAAAAAAAATCAAATAAGGGACAAATAGAAGAAAAGGAATGCCAGAAGAAAAGAAAGGCAAAGAAGAGGAGGAGGAAGAGGAAAAATAGAGAGAAGAGGAAGGAGACATTCTTTTAGAATTAAAAAAAAAGGTAGTTACAAGGCAAACTAAAACATTGCCAGCAATGCCAGAAAAAAACAGAGTAAAGGAAAAGGAATAAAGTACTACCTAAAACTAAAGTTTAAAATATTTTAAAGATAAGGTACATGAAATAAAATGGGCTACATTTAAAATAAAAGATAAGAGACAGAACTAATTAGATAAAAAGTTAAAACTGTGAACATATAGAAGAGGTAAAATATTAAGATAAAGGCTCAAGAGATGAAAGGCTAAAAATGTAAAAGAAGATGGGATTAGCAATTAGGTTCAGGAATTCAGGACTAAAAAGGCTACGGTAAAAATATTAAAACTCTAAGCTCTCCGACATCTTTTAGAGTTGAATGCTTCAAGAAAAGAATTGGCTTCCTTGTGACGCTGTCAATTCTCCAGTGGCTTCTGTGACATCCGGGGCTTTGTCGTAGGGTCAGTTGTGTCCCCCAGTGAGATATGTTCAAATCCTAGTCCTCAGTACCTGTGAGTGTGAATTTATTTGCAAATAGTGTCTTGCAGGTGTAATTAAGTTAGGAATCTCCGGATAAGATTATCCTGGACTTGGGATGGGCACTGCATCCAGTAACTGGTGCCCTTAGAAGAAAAAGGAGCGAGAATTCTGAGGCACAGAGACTCAGGAAAATAGTCATGTGATGGTGGAGGCAGAGATGGGAAAGATGCTGCCAAAAGCCAAGTAGAACCAGGAGCCACCAAAAGCTGGAAGAGGCAAGGAAGGATCTTTCCCTACAGCCTCTGGAGGGAGCTGGATGCCCCTAGCACATTGATTTCAGACTTCTGACCTCCAGAAAGGTGAGACTCATTCAGCAGAATGACTGATGGAAAATGCTCATTATTCCTCGCCTACCTCCTTCTTCCTTATCTCCAATGGGTTCAAGGACTGCTCCTGAGGCCATGCGAGGCAAGCCCAGTCTTTCTTCAGTACCACAGCTCTTCAGATGCTTGAAAAGGGCTCTGGAGTTTTCCACACTTGGGTCAGCACACTAGGATCCCTCTCTCTTCTTGTCTGTCTGTCCTCCTCTGTGTCCCTAGCACCACCACCCGCCTGCATCTGCCTGCAGGCTCCTGGACTTCAGTTTATCATCTCCTGGTCCTGATATTCATTTTTACAAATATGATAATCATTATCTTCCTCTTCTAGAACATTAAAACAAACTTAAATCCCCACATTAATACTAAGATATCTAAGGCCAGCCTTCAATTAACATTCACTTTTGGAGCAGCTTATCCCACAGAGTGATTCAGGGAGGTTTTCTTTCAAGGGGTGTCTCTGCAATTGCTGCTGGGTAGCCCTAGGAAACAAGTGGATATCCTGGAACCCCACCCATCCCCACCCCCACTGCCCAGCAGCAGTATGGGGTTTCCTGCTTGTGGATTTTTTTTCCTTACCTTTGCTCCCTATTGCCAGTCTTGGGTTTGGACTTAAAAACCTAGGGTGTCCTTTCCTGCTCTCTGCAGCTCACAGCTTTCAGGGCACATGTCAAGCTCCTTGATTTACTTGACAAGAGGCAGAGGCAGGAAAGTATGCAGCCCTCTTCCCCACCCATTTATGTGCCTGGCCGGCTGCACCACAATCTCATGCTTCCTTGCCTATTACATTCTAATCCCTTTGCCTGGAATGCCACTCCTCCCTGATTTGGGCTGGTTAGGTTTTACTCACTATATACAATTTTATCGCAAGAGTTATTTGCCTTTGGAAAGCTTTTCTGAATCTTATTGTCACCATGCTCCCTGTCATCCCCAGTTTGGTTCAGTTATCTAACACCCTGCAGAATAGCTCTTAACTTGCTTCTCTCTTTGGTCTTCTCTCAGGAGACCAAAGATCAAGGACCACTGAGCAATAAAATGAAGTAACAATAATACTAATTATGCACAGCCCATCCCTTTTCTCATTGTGTCTTCAACAATCGTACAGAGAGGCCCTGATAGCCACCTTCTTCAGGTTAAAAATCACCAGTTTAGCCATTTATTTCTTTGAAAACTTTGGCTGACCTCTTACTGTACCAGACATTAGGAATTAAACAATTTGTCCCAGGTCACCCACCTAGAAAGTTGCAAAGCCATCTGTTGAACTCAGCTCCCTTGGATTCCAAGCCTGTGTCTTTTTTCCATATAGCAGGCACTCAATAAATGTTTGTTGAACAAATGAATGAATGAGTGAAGGCTGCGAGTGCCTCAGGTAATATGCAAAAGAGAGTGAAGGTCTTGGGAATCCTATTCCCTGCTCTCTTCTGGGTGCCCCCTCTCACAACTGGCTATGATATGACTACTCAGAGGCATTCGTATTTGCATCTTTCCATCTTCTACATAGGTTTCTAAATAAGGTGCAGTTGAGTGAGTGGAACGTGTTAGAAAGATTCCAAAGGTAAATGTCCAGGTTGCACTAAAACTTCCCTGGGAATCTTCCTTTGAGAAGACAAACTGGACACAGACTCTAGAGTTTTCAAGTTTTTGTGACTTGGGAGATTCTTTTTTATGGTTTGGGAGTGGAATGTATGGTTTAAGCAAACACAGTTAAATCCAAATTACCCGTGTCCAAGCAGCTACTTGCTGTCTTTCTGTGTGAGGAAAGATGGAGCTTTTCAGGGCTAGAAAAATATCTGATAAAGTTATGAAATGGCGCGACCTCTTCCTTTTGCTTTTTGTAAATGTTCACTTAAAGCACACCAGATTCCCGAGGAGGGGGACTGTTTACTTTTATTTTCCTTTTTAAAGAATTTTAGTGGTGTAGAGCATGAAATCTATTTGAAAGGCCCTGCTTTTCACTGAGAAAGATGTATTCTCAAAGTCTAAGTTGAGAAGCCAAATGTAGCTTCTGCCTCTCTGTGGTCCTTAAAACGTCCTGGTGTTTTTCCTGCTAAAGATTCTTCAGAGGCACAGTGCAGGCTATTTGCTGTAACCCATAATGAGTTGATTTATATGGAGATTGTTGAAAGCAAACCCCAGATTTTCAGTAGAGTGTGTCCCTTGATACTTTGTAGAGTGTTAGAAGGTCCCCTCTACATGGCTGAAGTAAGCCATTTGAATAAAGTACCAGATGGAAACCATCCTTCAAATTATACCTTTCCCACCACTTAAATGTAAACAGCAAAATGGGAAGCATCTTCCATAGCTTCCCAAACAATAACAATAATAGTAACAATAACAATAATGAAAGCATTATCTACCCTTGGCAGATGCCGTAAAATAATATGGCATCATAATGACTGTAGCTGCTGTAATAGGGCTCCTTTACAGACGGCAGCCAAGGCTGATCAAACCCTTCATTAGTCCGTCTAAAAACTGTCATAGACTTTCTCTTCTTTATGGTTCAAAACACAAAAGGCCCTTTGTGCCCTTAGGAACTTAGCTGCAATTTCAAATAAAAAGAGAAGCACACTCACTGCTGTTATGCATGAGCCATATCATCAGCATAAAAATGAATTTGTATTATTTTGCCACATGTGATGTATTATTGCCAGGCTATGTAAACAATACCGGGTCTGAAATTGAGCCTTGGGGACTCCCTTTACAACTGACAAATTGAGAAACAAGGCCATCAACTCTCACGCATTGCATCCGGTGAGTTAAATAACTCAGCCAAGATCCATTTCCAGCCCGGTCTGAGATAATCTCTGTCCTGTAATAATAAATCATCATCAAGGGCATTGGATGCCCCAGGCAGATCTATAAACCTGTAAACACTGCTATGCTACACAATTTTGATCTCTCGCAAAAGCTCAAGCAAATCATTCATGGGTTTAATCCCAGCGTTGGTCATGATTATGGCTCACAATTCCTCTCTGCCCATCAAAAACAGCCGGGTTGCTGTTGGGAATCAATTAAAGTAGTAAGTAGCCTTCTCTCTCTGTGGGTCCTTCTGCTTTCCCCTCTGCACTCATGGATTCAGAGAGAATTGGTATCTGCCTTGAGAATCAGGTCATGGAGATTGCAGCGACAAACTCTATTTATTCCGAAGAGAGGAAGCAGAGAATGATTGGATGGCCAAGTTGGGTTGTTGAGGTAAATGATTCCATAGCCACGGGGTCTGCAATGAAGGTTTCAGCCAGCACTGGCCTAGGGAGTGGTACATCTGCTCAGTTCTCATCACTTTTCTTCACTTGGTTTTGGTGGAGTATGCATGTTTTGTCAAAGGCTCAACCATTCAAATAGCAGCTATGTTGGGCACAACAGAATTGTTTATACTTTTTGTTTGTATAGAGTCAAAGATTATACACGAATGACAATTGGCTGCTCAAACTAAGGGTCTGGTAATTCTTAGTCTCTATTTAGTTCTTTAATTTACCCTAAAATTCATAATAGAGTTTATCTATTCCTCTTTTCATGCTTTATCTGCTGAACCCAGAACACATATGAGCCAAGAGCCAAAGCTAGGGATATCGGCAGAAGTACCGAAGAGAGAATTTGGAGTTATTGGCAAGATGTACAACTCATTTGATGAACAAAACTGGCAGGAGAGGGAATTAATGTTTGTTAAACACATGTTAAATTCCAGGCACTGTGCTGCCTGGCTTGGAAATGTTATCTCCTTTAATCCTCACAGTAATCCTAAAGACAGATGATATAATCCTCGTTTAAGAGATAACAAAAACAAGACCCAGCAGGCAAATAATTTGCCAAAGCACAAATAGCCAATTGAGTGACAGCTGGGATTTGAACTCAGGTGGCTGTGATTGTGAGCCCATTCCTTTTTTTGCTATGCCTCCCAAGAATGATATCTTAAATGTACATGACCTCTTTGTTTTAAGGCTGGGCAGGCCAATAGGATTTATGCTCAATTCACTCAGTTAGTAGTAGTGCCTAGATCGCTGTGCTGAGAATGACTCTTAGTGGGCAGAGTTCTGTGTTGTTTAATAATGTCTGCATATTGCTGCTGGGGGTGGGAGTGGGAGACTGGGGGCTGCTTGCTGAGGGTTTCCTGTGCTGTCCTCAGGCTGCTGAGAGACACAGACCACTTTTAAGCAGAATAGTGCCTGTGTAAACTTTGTGTTAAGTAGTGACGCATGTCCACATGCAACCTGATGGTTATATAAATTGGTAGGAATATTTTGTTTTATGTCTTGTTGGGAAGAAACTTCCACCAAAAAAAAAAAAAAAAAAGCCTCCCAATTGCTGCTTTGGAAATCACCAAATTGTAGTCAATCTGCATTTCAGGGACTTCAGGTTCCTGGAGTCAGAACACACCTGAAGGCACCCTGGCCATACTTAATGGCACCCTGCCCTTAAAGCATCCTATTTAGAGAACACTTATTTTCCATCTTTGTTGAGTTGGAGAAGCAGTGATGAGTGAATGAAGCCCAGGTAAATGATCAAAAACAAAAACCCCTCCACACATTACATGGTGCTATAATTAATGGCTAAATGTATAAAAAGCTTTGTGGCTTGCTTGCTGCCTACTCTATTTTCTTTTCACATTCATTTTAGTTCTCTGTCTCCTTTCCACTGACACCCTGTCCCCTCCAACCCCCCTCAAAATAAGTAAACCAGACAATGGTGCAATGAACACATATCAACACCAATACTCCTTTTATTGTGGTTTTTTTTTCCTTTTCTTCAAAGACCCCATATTTTGAATGCTTTGGTTTAGCAAACTTCATTCAGGAATAAAAAATCATTTTTGAGTTTTCATTAATCGAAGACTATTAGAGCTTTTGCTCAAAATATGATAACGAGTGTTAGAAATAGAGTTTCTCCAGCTAAAAACAAGAAATTTAGTATTTTAGATAGTAGGCCTATATAGTTCTTATCACAAGATAAACATACAGATCCCACTGGATTTTGAAGCAATGGAAATTGTTCACCAATGCTCATTACCGCCTTTGAAGACTTCTGGGAGGGGGTGTCTTCAAACTCCAGGTTGAGGGCCAAATCATTAGTTCCTGGGTGCCTAGTAGAAATTTTATAAATACCAAGGTACTGTAATATTGTAATGTAATATTGCCTTCCTAAATGCAATACTTACTGTTTACCTTTATTGCTCGAATTTGTTGATACATTCAAGCTCCTTGCCCAGGATTCAATTCTCCATTTCAGATGCTTGCTTGCATAAAATAACATCTTACATTTTGGGATCTTAACATTCACAGGAAAACTAGGCCACATTTAGTTTAAAAGAAAGCACTAAAGGTCTTGAAGGATTAGTTGCTAATAGTAAAAAAGACTGGAATTCAGAACACTAGGGAATCACTCATAATTTTAACAATTAGACCATACTTCCTTCCAGCTACAATTTTTAAGACCTTCAATTAAAAATAAACAGATTTTTTTTTCTGCAAGACTCCAACTTTGGTTTTATTTCCAGTTAGACTGGAACTCAGGAGTCCAGATGTATCTGAGAGAGGAAAGATAGTAAGACCAAATGTTGCTCAAAACCTTGGAGACAAGCTTGGTTCCAGCAGGAACTTGAGTTTTACTAGATTGGGAATTAATATGAGCCATGTCCCTCAATTCCTCTGCATTATTTCCCACTGCCTAGTGAGCATTATAACGTAAGGGCCAGTGGCATGAAACTCCTCAGAAATCAAAATTTGTGAATTCAATCACAAAGCATGTTTATTATTTGGTTTTTTTCACTGACAGGGAGAAAGAAGTTTCCTATCAGACTAAACTTAAAAGAAATGAAAGTTTTATGGCAAAAGCAATTCCTAGCCAGTCTTCACATTATGAGCCAATCCCAATAGTCACCTAATCAAGGTTGTTTTTTTCCAGAACTCTATCCCTGACTAAATATCTTCCTAATGACATGCTCCAAACTGTTTCTGGTGGACTCACACCAGACTCAGAGCAGATGGGAGAGTTGATTTTTTATGTTTTCCCAAAAGAAAGAAGCTAAACAGGATTTAAGCATAAACATTGTCAAGAAAATTAAAGAAGGCCTTTAAAATTTATCATTTGCCATTTAATCTGGGCAAGGAGATTATCGGTCTAATAAGAATCTTTCAAAAAAGCTTTATTGGGACGATTGAAGGAAGCCACTGAGTAGAGCCCCAGGATGAGATTTTTCAGAGCCCATTTGCTATATTCTCAGTAACTAGATTGTAGAGAGCTCAGGAGGACAGCAAAGTGCAGCTATGTCTGAAGAACCATCTAAGAGGTCGAGAGGTTGATGGCTCAGTCAATGCAGACCCAAAATAAATGGACAAATTTCAGAGGCATTGAGTTTATGATCACAGGATCCAGAAAGCAGTGTATGAACGAGTGAAATTTGGTAACCTTCACAGATGAAAAGAACCCTCAACTCCCCAGAGCGGTGCTAGATGTGGCTAGAGTCTCCATGTGGATAGCCATTCAGGTATAGTCCATGATCCTGGAGCAGAAAGTATGAAGAGAGATCTACAGCTCCATTACTTTCTTTCTCTGGGGCTGTGCCTGGTCTGAATATAAAGATGTGTTGAGGAGATGATAAATCCAGTCCATGACTCTGGCTTCAGTCCAGTTCCTCGCATCTCCCTAAAAACAAGTCTCAGAGTAACTTGGAGCTTAATACAGAGGAAGGTGATTCTTCTAACTGTGGAAAATCTTGGACTGTAAAACAGATGGTCAACACCGGTTGTAAAATCCCTCTAACAATTAGGAAGAGAGTGGAGAAGGAGATTTAGACCAGTTCTCTGCCCTATAAGCCTCAGTTTCTTCATTGGCAAAGTGGGGACTGTGATGGAATCTACCTTAAATGGTACTTGTGAGGATTAAGTGAGGAGTGTAGGTAAAGCACTGAGTTATGTTTGTTCTAAGTGATCAGCAGAAGATATTTTGGAGAGAAGCTCTCCCTTCCTTTCCTAGAGGCTGGAGATTCTAGCTCATTGTTGAGTTCAAGGACTTTTTCTGTCTCTCTACACATACACACTCGCACACATACACACACACACACCTATGGCTATAAAGGAAAACTGTACCTTTAAAGCTGTCTTGTGCTTCATCTTTTAGGGCTTAATGAAAACTACAGCCCTTCTGCTTGAACAACCCCTTAGACATTACTTTCTAAAGTATTAAATGATGGATGTTGAAATGTTAGACTAGTTTCTCACTGAACTGAAACATATCATTTTTGTTATCATCCTTATGAAATAAAATTTTCAGTTTTTTTCAGTGACTTTAGTGCCTGGAGATATGTGTGCTCGTCCTGAGCCTAGCCAGAGGAGACACCATTACCAAGGGCACGGATTTGGTTCTGGCACAGCAATCTTTTGATGACTTTAAGCACTATGCTAAGTGTTGCACACACAACCTGGTGCAATGTTCACACCAACCCTAATGGGTAGCCATTATTTGTCTCCCCATTTAATTTAACCAAGGTCAGAGAACTAATTTATGCTGAGCTAGGATTTGAACTCAGATCTGTGAGAACCAGAGGTCAAGCCCCTAATCCCTCCCTTTTCTGCACTGCCTCCCATTCTGCCATGCTGACATGAATTAAACCATACTGCAATATTGACCTGGGCCCTGAGCTTCAGAGTGGGGCCTTGGGGAAATGGGCTGTCATGGGACCTTCAAGATTGTTGCCTGTTGCTGTCCTTTTCCAGAAAGCGGGTGCTTTATCATCCCAAGCCCTTTTCCGTGACCTCTGCTTGCTGTCCTTTAATTTCACGATTCTAGATGTCCCTTTCCATTGCAATTTAAGAGAGATCATCAAAAGTTCATCTCGGCTATCCCTCTGCCTCTTAGTGGCCAAATCAAAAGCACAAAAAGATCTGAAGTTCACTGAGAATTGCAAAATTTATTGAGCATCTTATATGTGGCAACTCTTTACTCTTACCCCATTCGTAGGAGGTAGGTGTTATAATCACCAGTCTGCAGATGAGGAAAACAGAGCTCAGGTCTTTGGACCTGTCTGAGGTCAGAGAGCCAGTTGGTCTAAGTCTAGCTGAATACAAAACTTTTGTTTTTTACTTATGCTTCACTTAAATGCAGTGGTTCTGAACCAGTGGCAATTTTACATTTTGGAGGTTATTTGGCAATATCTGGAGTCATTTGGGGTTGTCTCAACTTGGAGGTGCAAGAGATGTTGCTAACTATCCTACAATGCACAGAAAGGCCTCCCATAGCCCAGGTATTATCGGGCCCAAAATGTGAATGCTGCTGGGGTTGAGACACTCTACTCCAACAGTCCAGGGGAGGCTGTGTGGCACGGTGGAGAAAGAACAGGCTTATAAATGCTAGGCCACCCACAGAGAGTGTGTGTCATACCCTGACCCTGAAGAGATGTCTGATTATTCCCACTTCACACATAGGGAAACTGAGGCTCCAAAAAGCTAAGGGACTTGTCCAAGATTACATAATTCATAATCAGTGGAGCAGAAATTCCAGCTAAGGCCTCCTGATTCAAGTGCACAAGTTTTCTTCTTTATCATAACCGTACTTCGCTGGACCCTTGCTTTTCTTGTCAAATTTAATCTTTTAGCCTACAGCTCTCACATACATCAGATTCACAGATTACTGAGCCCTACACACAGAGTTTCTGATTCAGTAGGTCGATGGTGGGACCTGAGAATTTGCATTTCTATCAAGCTCCCAGATGAGGTTGAAACTGCTGGCCCAGAGGCTACCCTCTGAGAACCACTGAGCTAGGCTGTGCAGTTCCTTTTCTTCTTTTCACTGGAGCCTCCTTCCTCCTCCTCCTCTCTCCTCTCCTTCCTCCCAACTGTCTGGGGACATGAGAGTGCTGAATTTGCAGCCTGGCTCCCAAGGACAGGCTGAGGCTGACAGGCCAGTGAAATATTAGTGGAACATGTGAAACCTTATGAAGGCTCACTGCAAAGCTCAGCCAGATAACATGTCTTGCTGGTCCAAATGTTCCTCACAACCTCCTGGGAGTGAATTAAAATCATTTGCTGGTGACATGGGCAAGCAAGCTGGTTCTGGGTCTGGCCTAATATGGGTCAAAATGTACAGGCTGAACTGTCATTTGAAACCCTGCCCTTTCCCTGGCATCTCCTAGGGGACTGTGACCGCCCGCTGTGCGCAGAGACCTAAAGCAAGAGGGTGATGGTACCGATGGAGGTCTGTCCCTGTCCTTTTGTCCAGCAGCCGCTCTCGTCACAGGGTGGTCTGCTTAAGGGGTTGGGAAGCCAGGCTTCCCACAGCACTGGCAAGTCCCTCCAATTTATTACCTCTGAGTGCTTGGAACATCTGATGTGCCCAAAGTCCAGGAATTTGTGATGAATGTACAGTTGAGATTTATGTTGTGCTCAAGCTAGCACTAAGTAGGCCAAGGAGGGAGAGATAGAAACTAGTATTTATTGAGCCTGATTATGTGCCAGGATTGTGCTTGATGCTTCACAAACATCGTCTCATTTAATCCTCACAGCAGTCTTGCAAATTAGATATTCTTACTCACATGGAAAAGTTGGGGCTTTGAGAAGCCAACTGACTTACCTAAGCCTATAAACCTTGTAAGAGGAGGAGCCAGGATTTGAACCCAGAGTAATCCATTTAGCACCCCTCAAGCCCCTGCCTTAAAGAGACTTGAGGTTCAGAGGAGGTAGAGATATTTTATGTCTTGTGACCTACTGGGCAGTTCTTAGGCCAACTTTGACACTAGTCAACTTTTGTCAGGTAATTTTGGAAAAGCTCTTCACCTTTTGCTTGGTGCAGAGAAATTTAGAATGAGGAGAGAGAGAGAGCATCAGTATATATGCTGAGAGGAGTTTCTTTCTACTGTTAGATAAGTGACATATGGAGTAAATAGTCCCCTAAGAGCTTTGTAGAGGCACAGTAAATCCCAAAACTGTTGAGGGGGGTTTAGAAGAAGGATGAGGCAGGATATTAGGAAGCTGAGACTTGCTTAGGATAGAGCTGTAATTTTTTCTTCTCCTAATCAAAATTCACTGTCTCTTTTTATGTTGGGTATCAACAGACCTCCACCCACTGCTTTTTTCCTTTTTGTGAAGAGGAAAGTTAAATCAACATTCTCTCCATAATTTCCCTGACTTGTGAAAATGAAATCAAAATAGATCTTTGTGATTTCATCCCAGCCCAGAAGAAGATGAAAGGGCAATGAACACGAGGATTTGCCATCTTTCTTTCTCTGTGTGTGTGTGTGATCCTCAATGCCAGGATCTTGATTGCAAGTAGGATGGGCACTTGAAATTACAAGACCTTTTAACTTTCATTCAATCTTGAGAAAATTGTGACATCCATGGGATAGAAGAATCAAAGATTTAAACCACCATTGTGGATAATTCACCTTGAGCCTCCTAATTCCCTAATGTGCTTAGTGATATCTCCAACAGGCCCGACTTCTGATGCTTGCCATTGAAATTAGGCTCAACCCACAACATCAATAATAAAACCTGTATTACTTTCCTGGAACTGCCATAACAAAGTATCGCAAAGTGGCTTAAGACAGCCATGATTCCTCACAGTTTGGGAGGCCAGAAGTCCAAAATCAAGGTCTTGCTAAAATGAAAGGCTCTGAAGGAGAATGCTCCATGCCTCTATCCTAGCTTCATATGGCAGCTAGCAACCTTTGCATTCCTTGGCTTGTAGGCACATCATTCCAGTAATCTTTGCCTCTGTCTCCCTGTAATATTCTCCCTGTATACCCATGTCTTTAAGTCCAAATTTCCCTCTCTAATAAGGACACCCGTCATGTTGGTTTAGGGTCTATCTTAATCAAGTGTGAACTTGTCTTAATTTGACTATACAAGCAAACCTATTTCCAAATAATGTCACATTGGCAGGTGCTGGAATTTAGGGCTTGGACATATTTTGGGGGAAGGAGGGACACAATTGACTTCATAGCAGTACCTTTCGTTATTTAATGTCTTTTACAGTCCTGTAAAGCATTTAGTCACATTATCTCATATAATTCTTGGGCCAACTCTATGAATGAGATATTTTCACCTGCAATTTATAGGCAGGGACACCAAACCTTGAAAAGAGCACACTGTCAGTAACGGGCAAAGTCCCAACTCAAACCTTCAAGTCCTTGTCCACTATATTCTATATGTCTCTTTATTCTGTAAATTTGACTTTGTTCTTTCAACTTAGTGAGTATATTTTGTTTAGAACTGCTTTTTCACAATAGAATATAAGTATATTCGTATAGGAAATGAAGAAAGCTCAGTAAAAGAAATGGAAAGAGTTTTATTGACTTAATGATGGCAATCACTGTTAGCATTCTATGGCATTATTTTTCTATGCATAGATCTTCACTATTGAATCAGTATCTCTTTATTTTGTTTGCATTCTAATTCCATGTGTATCTTTCAGCTTCTTCTTCTTCCCAGGAGCACCTAGTCCAGTGTCTGGAGCCTTCAAGTTTCTCTGAAGAAGTTTGCTGGATGAATGGAGATATTGAAGGTGAATGTGTGTATTCATAGGCTTGCGTGGGACACAAAAGAATTAGAAGAAATTGTCCAAACCCTTGAAATGTTTGCCATCTAAATATGATAAGACCAGACATTTATTCATGCATTAGCATTTTGGAACAACTAACAAAAACATGGACACTTAAACTCAAGAGCAATAATGTACTATGAGTATCATATATACTTGTTGAGGACTGGGGGAAACAATCTTTAGTTAAATCTTGAGGGAAATGATACTCGTGGTTAACAAAGAAATGTTTGGTTATCTTAGGTCTTTTTCAAAGTGAGAGTCAACAAAGAAGCAACTGTATTACTATTACCTGACAATTGAAATTTACGTATATTCTAATAATTTCCCTTTGGTATTTGGGCCCCTTGAGTGAGAGCAGAGTTCATTTAGTGGACAGAAGGAAACTATTCTTTTAATCCATCTATTGAAAATACATATGTGGCCTGTGTTTCTGAAGAATGCTACTTTCTAATCACTTGGGGAAATACAGAAGGAAATGAAAATGGCTGATTTACTGTTTAAGCTCTGGGAAAAAGAAATGCTGCAAGTTAAATGATCTGCAGATTAAATATCTCAGTGCTAAGGAAGAGGTTAGCTTTGTTGCTTTTAGAAGAATGATTTACGGATCTACTTAGCTTTTAAAGCCCTACTGTGACATTTAGGAACATGCTTTTCCATTGATAAGTAATATTGTAGTGTGATAAATGAGGGAACAATAGCATGAGGTTGGCCAAATAGCTATTCTTAATGTTTATTTAGCAGATAAAGAAGTCAGGTGATATTTTCCATCAGAGTGTTGTGCAATCCTGCAAAACTAACAGCTCCAAGATTTAGTATAGAAAATGAGAAATTCCCGGGGAAACCCTGGGTTGGCAGGTTGAAAAGGCCACTGAGCATCATTTGGATTCCTTAAATACCTCTTCCTATGGTCTTTATGATTTAGTGGAAAGAGCTACAGACTGTAAAGTCAGATCTGTGTTCAAGTTCCAGATCTGTGACCTCCTAGCTGTGGGGCTTTGGAGATGTGGCTGAACCTCCAGCCTGTTTCCTTATTTGCTAACTGAAGTTATTAAGGGCTGTATCACAGTGTTGTTGAAAGGAGGAAAATAGTTACATGTGCAGAATGTTTTATGCAAACACTTGGTGCATGTGGGCACTCAGTACATTCATTCATTCAACAAACATCTAGCATGGTGCTAAATGCTCTCATAGAACTAATGTTCCAGTGAGGAAGACAGACACACAATTAAAATAAACAGATATATATTTATCATCATTGCAAATTTAGCAAAATGTTATAAAGCACACAAAGGCTGCGAGCAAGAATATAACCTGGAGTGTTTCCAGAACAAGACCAATGGTTGGGGCCAGGTGAGCATAGAAGGTAAACGGGAGAGAGGAGGTAGGAGAGGTCAGCAGGAGTGGGTCATGCATGAACTTGATAGAGAGATCAGATTTTATTCTAAGTGCAATTTTATTCTTGGATTTCTTCCCCTCCCATTGTTATTTCAACAATTGTTTAGCTCCAAGAACTTGCTGGTTGGCACCTAATTCTGTAGGAATTCCAAGAAGTATCTGCTCCAAGGTTTAGGGAATGTGTATCAGGGTGGCAAAAAACCTCACTGCTGTGAAGTTAAACCCTGAAGCGGCAATGAGAACTGCTGTCTAGTGTTTGTTTCCTTAACTCACAACATCTCAGAGCTGCAAGGGACTTAAAGCCCCTCCAATCCCGTTCCCGCCTTTATTGATGGAAAAGGAAGTGTGACCCAGGCATGGTTTTAAAGGAACTGGGAGAAAGTGACTTAAGTTACTGATTTATCAATAGTCTTCTTTGCCAGAGAGGGTGCTGGATGCTTTCTTGTTTATCTTCTTTAATCTTCACAGCTGTCTCTAAGTTTAGACATTTTAACCAGGTTTCATGTATGAGAAAACTGAGTAACTTGACTAAGAAAGTGACCCACTGGTGCAACTATTTTGGGAAACAAGCTGGTTATGTCCTGTTAGGTCGAACCTTCACATGCCCTTACAATCCCAAAGTTCCACTTCTAGGTATATTCCCAAAGAAAACTCCTATACGTGAGCACCAAGAGAACATGTAAGTGTGGTCAAAGCAGCATTGTTCTTAATACCAAAGAACTGGAAATAACCCAAATCCCCATGCTCGGGGAAATGGAATTGTATAATCACACAGTGGTGATATAGCCCTTAATAACTCCAAAACTATTAGCTTTAATGGTTTTGCCATCATGCTGGGCAGTGTGAGGAGTAAAAACAAACATTTGATGCTATTTTAGTAGAGCTCTCAGCTACTCACTTGATGGCTTTCATTATGCATCTACAGTCACCACTACCCACATACCACAATAATAACAGAATATTTTGTATCTATTACTGATTGTATAGATTTGTGGCATCCAAACTTTTCTGACCACGCACCCAATCAGTAAAAAGTTGGGGAGCATCCATTCCTAATATCTGTGAATTTATTGATAAATTAGATATCTCTACAACTATCAATATGCCTTATGTATTTTTCCTTTTTTTTAAGGCAAAATGAAATAATAATAGAAGTTTGAATAACTTCTTCCCACATTCCAGTGGACTATCTTGGGCATTCCGCCTTGGAGAAATTTGTAGATCACTAAACTGTATTAACTAATATTTTACTTTCGTATTTCAAATTGCCCCCACCCCCACCCCTTAACCCCTGCCATCTATTTCCTTATTTAATGCTGGTGACCTTCCTGAGAAACAGCAGAAGTAGGCAGTTTTATTCCCACATCACCAATGGGAAAAATGAAACCCAGAGAATTCTTGGCTCCCCCACGATATCGCCAAGAGTGTCACCAAATTGGAAGCAGGAAAGAATTGCCTGGCTCCCCGCAAGGGCTCTTCCACTGTATCTGGTAACTTGGAGTCTATCACTGGCCCTGTGACTCATGACTCCTAAAGTCAGAGCAGCTTGGCTTCAAATTCCAGCTCCAGCACTTAGCTGCTCTGTGAGTTATTCAATCTCTGTGACTCTTAATTTTCCCATCTGTAAAACAGAGTTGACGGTGACACAGTGGTTCAGTGGTAGAATTCTCGCCTGCCATGCTGGAGACCTGGGTTTGATTCCCGGTGCCTGCCCATGCAAAAAAAAGAAGAAAAGAAGAACAGCCTGGCATTACAAATCCAATCCTGGTCCACACAGGCCTTGCATCTCTTCCATGTTTTTTTTGGTATCACATAACACATTGAAATATTTCATGAATGTGTACCTATTACTTAGCTAAGTTCTAGCTGTTTACCATTTAATGATTTTCTTCCTTATCTATATCTGAAGGAATGGAAAAGAATTTTTGTATCTAAGTGACCATACCAAAACTGGCAAATCTTGGCATCAAAGAATCATAAAATTCATACACCGGCCTTGTCTGTGAATAAAATTCCTATAAACACAGGATATAATAACACATCTTTACAGAGCTGACCTATTGAATGCCTGCACGTGTTTCTAATTTATGTGGGATTGTTCTCTTGGTAGATTCCATTCTCCCTTCAAAAACACACACATACAAACACAAAACTTGATTTAAATGAAACAGACACCTTAAGAATCTTAACAAGTAAAGTTGACCTTTGGACATAATTCTACAAAACCATATTGTGCTCCTCAAGTGTTGCCAGGAGGCCTTGGACAAACCGATGAATGACAATTCCCTTCCTGAATCTCAGTGAGCTGAGATATTAGATCCAGAGGAAAGCAAACTCCAAAAGACCCAAGGGCAACAGTGACTAGGTGAAAATCAAATGGCACTGTTTCCCCGCTGTGTCAGGACGTAACCAAGAGCCCGTTTTCTACGTGAAATCTAGCATCACGCATTGCCTCTCCTTTGACAGTAGCAAGGCCTTTTTAGTTCAGGGCCACGGGGAGTTGACCTGGGAAAACAAGAACATTTTTGTACAGTGACATATGTGTACATGTGCAAGGGTGTACTTTAGAAACATGTATCTGTCCGTACATGCACGCTTCAATTGATCAAGTTTTTTTGCAATATCATAGCTAGATTTTAGGGAATGAGATAATAGAACGAAATATATTAATTCCATCCTGAGGGCAATTTAAGGTTTTTCTGAAGACGTAGTGATATTTTTAAATGGCTTGGGTCCTTTTTTGACCATCATTTTTCATGGTATTGGCCAAGGGCAAAAGTGCTGCTTATGAGGGACTGCCAGCTAAGAGCATTGAGCCATACATAGAATGAATGTTGTATCTCCCAGGTGCCCAGGAACAGAGGGTTGGCTGCATCCTGGAGATTAAGTGCTGCTCCTGGGACCTGGGGCAAGGCAGGGAAGAGGATGGTTTAATTTCCGTATTGGTGAGAGCCAGGACTGGTGGGGATGTGCCGATGCAATGTACGCACAGGCGTGTGTGGCCCAGAAGGCCCCCATTCACCTTTCCCTGGCCTCTGCTCCCTGCTCCCCTGCCCCAGTTAGCCTGGTTTTCCTGAACTTATGTGATGTTCTAGATACTAAAGCAGGTAGGGAGCCCTCCCATAAGGGCCTGTCGTCCCAAAGCACACCCTCTGCCGTTTCCTGCCTAAGATGGAAGCCATGCGGTATCACTCGTCTTTATGGAATGACTGCGCTCGCCCCATTAGCCTGTGTCAGTGATGAAATGTGGGATGCCAACTTTCCCATGGCCAGGCCTTTACACATTCTGACGTAATGAGCATTTCTCCTTGACAAGTGATCCCGACGTCATTTTTGAGTTCAGTTCAAGAGGAAACCAGTTTATTTCTAAAGTAAATTAAGTCGTGTTTTTATTTGGAAAACTAGAAAGTTGGGGGCTAACTCCTGTAGATTTTTTTTTTAATCGGCTCTCTTAGGAAAAAAAATGTTAATATTAGGGCTGAATTGGGAAGTATCATTTAAAAGGCTTTTAAAAAAAATTTTGTTTATACCATGGGACTGAAATGGTCTCCTCTGTCCTAAACTCTTTTGTCTTGAAAAATACCAGAAATTAATGCTATGAATTTCTGTATCGGAAAATCTGAATCACTCCAGGATCCACACGAGCTCTGATGAAAATGTGAAATTAATTTTGTACTAAATAGAACTTGAAAATGGTTTCAATTACAGGGGAAAAGGAAAAGTGAAATGGAGACAGTAATTTTACTATATCGTATTCTTGTTTCATTATTCTGAATAAAAAGAAATTATCAGGGCAGTGCAACGGTGGCTCAGTAGCAGAATTCTAGTCTGCCATGTCAGAGACCTGGGTTCAACTCCTGGAGCCTGCCCATGCCAGAAAAAAAAGAAAGAAAGAAATGATCATCATTCCTAGATACTGTTGCATTAAAAAAAAATTGAGAGTGTGAACACTGGGGATTGTAGTAATGGTTAACGCAAACCTGTCACCTTGTAAAGAGGGTATGTGAACGCTTTGGAGTTTGGAGGAAAAGGAAGGAAGACAACAAGCATTTATAGAACATCCTAGATCCCTGATCTTGGCTAGGAAGTTTCACATATGTTCTCTCATTTAATGCTGATGACCATCTGATATAAATATTGTTATCTTTGTTTGTTTGTGATGGAAAAATAAAAGCTTAAGGAGATTATCTAAGATACCAAAAGTGACACAACTTGTACCTGGCAGAATTAGAATTCAAACCTGGTTGTGACAACATATATGTAACATGAAATTTGCCATTTTAACCCTTTTTAAGGGTACAATTCAGTGGCATTAATTATATTTATGGTTGTACCATCCATTACCAAAAATTTTTTATTACCCAAAACAGAAATTCTATGTCCATTAAATAATAATTCCCATCTTCCATTCCTCCAGCCCCTGGTCACCTCTAATCTATTTTCTATCTCTATGAATTTGCCTACTCTAGATAATTCATGTAAGTGGAATTAAACAATATTTGTCCTTTTGTGTCTGACATATTTCACTTAACATAATGTTTTCTAGGTTCATTCATGTTGTAGCATGTATCAGAACTTCACCTCTTTTTATGGTTTGATACTATTCAATTGGATGTATATTTACTACATTTTATCTATCCATTTATCTGCTGATAGGTGGAAACTTGTTTTTTTTCCATCTTTTGGCTGAAAATGCTACTATGAATAGTAAAAACAAGTACCTGTTTGAGTACCTGCTTTCAATTCTTTTGTGTCTATGCCTAGAAGTACAATTGCTGGGTCATATAGTAATTCTATATTAACTTTTGGAGGAACTGGCAAACTGTTTTCTATAGTGGCTGCACCATTTTACATTCTCACAAAAATGCACGAGGGTCCTCCAGCCCAGATGTATTTTAAAAATGCTAGTCCAAAGCCTGTTCTTCTTTGCACCATATAATCCATCATTGAGGAAACCCACTCAATGCCCTCTCCCACCACTGATGGCTTAAAGTAGTGTCAAGTGTCTAGCACTGAGCCTGGCAGAAAAGTGGAAATTAAAACATATTAATTCTCTTCCCACTACTATCTCTGGTTTTGGCAGATGGGCAACCTTCCTAGAGACATTAAAAGGTGGATAGAGTTTGAAGAAGATTGAGGTTTTCTTCTACCAGAAGCTACCATAATCTTGGTGTACTCACATAAGTACATTTCAAAACTGAAAAACAAGTTTGGTAGCACTTATAATGAATGGAGTAATTTGAAAAAAAATCTTTGTGGTGGAATTTCACGTTGGCCAGGATGAGGCTTGAGTGGAAAAGGTTTCTCCACCTCACTTTGAATGGAATACCACTTGGGATCCTGGTTTCTACCACCATGTCAAGAACGGGTCAAAAGCAGAGAAGGCAATGGGGGACATTTAGTCACTCTGACATTCAGCTCTGGTTTTGGTCAAAGGAAACCCTTTTCAAGGAGCCAACTTTTCTGGAATGAAATGGAAGACTGTCCATTATTACAGTCAAGACTAAGACTTTTCGTTGCAAGTGTTGAAGGTCCCCTCCTAGGGCTGACAAGTGAATAAAGATAAACAAACTAAAGAAAGAAAGAGTGAGTGCTGGTGTGTGTCAAGATGAAGAGGCCCAAGCTTGAGGAATTCAGAGGACTTATAGTGGCCCAAAGTAGAGTTTTAGCAATGGTCTTGCTTTGTCTGTACTGAACACTCATTACTTTGAGTTTTCTAAATTCTTAGAGACACGCTCATCCATGTCCTTTCAAGTCGCCCTTCCTTGAAGGTAAAGCAGATGGAAGAGCAGAGAAAAATTAACATCTGAAATTGAATTTCAAGAATGTGTTGGCACTATGCTAAATGCTTTCACTTGTTTTAATTTTACTTGGTCCTCAGGGTCACATCAGGAAGTACATGGCATTCTTCTTCCCATTTTTCTGGTGAGGAGACTGAGGTTCTGTTGAATATGGGCTTTTTGTTTTGTAAGTATTTCTGCTTGTGAACATTTATAAGATGAGGCGAGCTCACATAAAAGAGATCAGGGAAAATTGTCCATTTTTAAACCATATGCCTATATATATTGGAGAAAAGAACAGGGAACCTTAAAATACATAGACCTGATATCATCTGGCCTTTTGTGAGTAGGGCAGAGTGTTACCAACTGCTATGCTTAAGCACCGTATCACAAAATTGCATCCCCCATTGCGGTCTTTAGCCCAGGCCACAGTTTGCTGGCCATATACCATGATCATTCACCTATATAGCAGGCTTGTTGTGTTGCAATTAAGAAAATGCTAGGGAGTAATGACAATGATCCAAGTCGATCTAAATTTGGCAAATTTATCACCTACTCAAAGCCCATTGAAAACCAACCCCAACCAATATGCAAGGGGCTTGAAATTGACCAATGTAATTTAAAAGTGGAGGGAAGAGTTAAAACAGACTCTTTTATCAAAAGCCCCCAGTATCCTGGATTCAAGTTGTCCTTATTCATTATCTTAAAGACAATAATGAAACATCTTGTCACTCTAAGCTTATGTAGCCAAGTGGTTTTCCTTGGAAGATCCACTATGGGAATCCACTTAAGGGAAGAATAGGGTTAATCTGGAGGGACTCCCAGCTGTCTCCCCCTCCCACCCTCCACTTTAATCAAAACAACTCTTCCTTTATGGTTTTAATGTACTGTCCTTCCCACTGGGTTTTAGTTTACATTGAGAGTAACAAAAATCAAGGCTCTGGGAATGGTAGCTCTTGGAATCCAAGATAAAAAGCCTTCCTCCAAGGAGATCTGTCTTGAAGTTCATTACTAGAACTTCAGGGAGAGTTTCACCTGAGGGAGTTTGGGCCAAAATTTGGGGAAACACATTTCCTTTTCCAAAATTATGTCAGTTTTATGGACCAAAGTGAAAAAAGCACTGTGAATATAGAGCATATCAGAAACAGAACAAAGTGTGGCAACACCACCAGTGAGATCAGACTCCCTTTAGCCCACAGACTCGGTGATTGGAGCTTTCTGATGAGGCAGACAGAATCGGGGAAGGCTGCCAGGAAACTCTGGACATCAAATTGCTTTTGCTAAACCAGCCCAGCGGTGTAGTAAAGGGCTAAGGAGTCCCAGGAGAGGGGTGGGAAAGGATTCGTCTCCGTTTCTCTACCCCTGATGTGGGACTTTTTCGATTAGGAAGTGGAGTGTGAAGGAAGTTATCGGGGGTGAAATCAACTCAGCAAGAAACCCTTTTAGACCAAAGCCCAAGGAAAACTAATAAAAGCAGTTGGGCTGCTTCATGGTTATCATATGTTGTACATGCAAAAGTCAGACACCCCCAAAACCAAAAACTCAGTTCTACAAAAGGATTTCCAACCCCCTAAAGGATGACCCAGTTTTTTCAAGGGACAATTGCTACATGAAATCTAGTACAAGCAAATATCTGACATTATTTCTAAATTAATCATTGAAATGAAATGTCGCCTATTTACAAATTAGGGATTGTCTTAGGCTGGAAGAAACAGAGACCCCAAAAGCGAAACCTGAGACAAATTACAAGCTCTCTTTTTCTTAGCTCGTGAGCAGTCTGGAGGCAAGCAGCTGCTGATCTTGGAACTGCTGCTCAAGGAAGTGGGGATCCAGGTTCTTACAGCTCTCTTGGCTTTCTCTTCTACAGACCAAAGTTTGCTCCAGCTTCTCCTTTGGCATCTACTCCATGTTCTAGGCAGGATGACAGGGGTAGACAAAGGGTGAAAGAGCAGGAGACAGCTGTGGCTATACTCTTCCGTCATCCTATCCTTTCCCCCACATTGAAAGGAGGTTTTCTAGAAGCTTCATCCAACAACTTCAGTTTATCTGTGTCACAGGGCCATTCCATCTATCAAGGCAGCTGAGAAATGTAGCATTTTAGCTGGACATGTTGTTCTCTCCCAACAAATGTGCAGCTCTTTTCCAAGGGAGAAGGAGAGAGGGTATAGCAGTCTGACAACTAGCCAGACTCCTCTGGACCCATCCATAGCACGTCCTGGCATGCTCTGTTCCACCTTTTTTAAGTACTTAGTTTGCCCTGTTTTTTTTTTTTTTTCCTTCTTTTTTTTAAAGGGGTTCTGCTTTTCTTCATAGGTTTAGGTTCCTTACTGGAGCATCACCCAATACAAGTTACATAGGAGGCACATGTCTGTGGCCCCCTGATGATCAGAAGCCCTACTTAAGCTGAGCCACATCTCTGGGCAGGAGTGGGGGTGTTGAAATCAATCCCTTGCAAATGAAGCAACTAGTGCCAGGCTTGGGAGAACCACTTGGTTTCACTATTGGGTTTCATTAAGGTTTTGCTGTCATAGGTCAAATGTTTACCAGTGCCAACATTCATTCAGAGCTGGTTCAAGTTTAGCTACCATTCCACTGAAGCAGCAGAGAAATGGTACCTTCCTGTCTCAGTTGTGCTAGAATCTGTTATTGATTTCTTATGGCCTAATTCCTACAACAGATGCTTCAAATTCATTACCCCTTCCCAAAACTCATTCTCATTCCCTTCTCAGTAGCAGATGATCTCAAAGCCTGCTTTACCCCCCAAAAGGCAAGATCATTTGACTTGAGCTCTGTGCTTTGTACTTCAGAGATCACTCTACCTTCACTCTCACTCTTGTTTCATTTTGACTCTGAGGAATCTAGTCTCTTCTTTTTGTTTCTGACCTCTTTCCCAGGGCTCTTGACCCCTTCCCCCAGGCCTCCTTCAGTGCTTGGTTTCACCACCTGGCCCTCTTTCCCTTAGCTTTCAGCCCCTGCATCTCGACTGGCATCTTATGTGTCTATAAACAGATCAAGACCATTCTTGTCTAGATAAACTTTCCTCTGTTCTGCTACCCCTGTAAGTCTCCGCTCTTTCTCCTGTGCCTTTTCCAACATGCTGTTTACTTCCCTTACCTGAAGGTTCCATCTGCTTTCGATGGTTGATGACCTTCTATAGTCTCTCTCTGTCTCTGATTTCCAGTGCCCACTCCCTCACCTTCACACATAGGAATAGTAAGTGTGCAGAAAAAAAGAAATAAAAAAAAGGTTAATAATCATTGGCTCTGGATTGGGAAATGAGGGGTGATTTTTTTTAATGTAAATCATTCTTTATTCTTGCATACACTTTCTAATTTTTATGCAAAACATAATTTTTGTGTGTGTGTTGTATGGCGAGGTCACATTTCATTCTTTTTCCATGTAAGTATCTTGTTATTGCAGCACCATTTGTTGAGTTTTGTTTTTTTTTGTTTGTTTTTGTTAGTTTCTTTGTTTGTTTGCTTTGGGAAGTGCATGGGCTGGGAATCAAACACAGGTTTCCCACATGGCAGGTGAGAATTCTACCACTGAACTACCCTCGCTGACCCCTAATTATTTTTTATAACCAGAAAAATAGCTTAAAATTGGATACAAGTCTGTTTACCTGGAAAAGCAAAAGAGAGAGAGAGAGAGAGAGAACAGAAGTCAAGAGCACTGCACTCAAACCATCATTGGACTTGGTTTCCTCAACATAAAATGGCAGTCATATCTCCTAGGGTTTTTCCAAGGACTAAATAAATCAATATATGTTAGAGCAATTCCACTTAAATCTTCTGTGCTAAGGACCCGTTTATTTCCCTCTTTTTTTTTTCTTGTTCTTTAAAAATTACCATTATAACTGAAGTCCACAGTTTATTTGGATTTCCTTAGTTTTTACCTAATGTCCTTTTTTTTCCTGACCCATGATCTAGTCCTGAATAACACATTCTATTTAGTGGTCATGTCTCCTTAGGCTCCTCTCAGCTATGGCAGTTTCTCAGACTGTCTTGTTTCTGAGGCTTTCTGGTCAGGCGTTTTGCAGAAAGCCCCTCTATTGGGATTTGTCTGGTATTTCTCTTATGATAAGACTGGGGTTATGGGTTATGGGGAGGAAGACCACAGAGGTAATACCATTTTCATTATACCATGTCAGGGGTACAAACTATCAACATGATTTATGACTGTTGATGTTGACCTTGATCACCTGGCTGAGGTCTTTGTTTCTTGTTTATTCCCATTTCACACGCGGTCCTACTGCACACGAGCCCACAGTTCATGCCAAATGCAACTCATCGCACAAGACCACTGATCGCGTGCTTGGATGTCTCGGCAATGTCAAATTGCCGTAAACGTTTCTAAATGCTTGCTCTCAATTTTCCTACTTATCTCATCACAGACCTGTAACAGTTTGCAGACCTGCATGGGTTCCAGGGATCACATTTTGAGCAGCATTGTGTTAAAGCATACAATACAGGAAGTTCAAATAAATCATTTTAAATCAAACTGAGTATGATTCAGGAGCACAAGTAATATTTGATTTAGAATCTTGGAATCATCATGGTTATAGTAGGAAAGGAATTTGATGAGAATTTTCTCAATCCCCTCAGCCTGCCGACGTAGGAAGCTGAGTCTCAGAGGCGGTGAGCATTTGGCTACACGTGGGAGCGAGGTGGCAAGCTGATGCTAAGCCCAGGTCTCCTATGCCTAACCAGGGCTCTTCTCATCATCTACATGTAATTGGAATCATTTTCTGTCCCTACTCCCCCCACCACCCCATGAAGAAGATCAGGGAAGAAACCAGGGGTAGACAAGGAGGGCCTTAGGTCTACAGCACAGCTGAATTTTTTCCCTGATGTTCTGAACTTCCACAACTGCTTAGTTAAAGGAGAGGCAGAGGGACTTACTTAGTCTTAACAGTATTCTGATAATTGGAAGTTATTTAGGCTTTCAAGATAAATAAGTGTCTCTCTTTGCAAAGTCCCATCTGTCTTGTCTCAGTGCAGGTCAGAGAGAAAGAAATCCAGGGCTGAGGATGGAAAACAAATTAGTAAGGGACTGAATGCCTTTTCTCACCTTCCTGGTGCACCTCTATTCTTCTTACAAAAAAAAAGAACGGAGATGTGGGTGAAGAGCTAGAGAAACAAGAAATCTAAGATGTAGGAGAGGTTTACTCATTTGGCTCCTTTTTCTATGGAAATGTATTTAGGATTAAATTAGACATGACATTTAGTAGACTCCCAGTGGAAAAATATTTTCTTATGATACCTGAAAGGCTCTGGGAAAATGTCATTATCAGAGTCCTTGATGGAACAGCCTGGCAACGAGCACAGCCAGGGTATGCTAGGAAGATTATACCTCACACAGTGCAGGCTTTTCGGTGGGAGGACAGAGGGGCTCCTGGCTCTGCCTCTCCCAGAGAGGAAAGGTGGTGCAAGACTTAGATGTTTCTGACGAGGGAGCTCCCCGCTTCTTAAGCTTCCGTGGCTCCCCACGGCCTCTGTTCCTCATTGGGGCACACAGGCCACTCCACAGACTGGGCCCCACTGTCCCTGTGTCCTTACCTCCCTCTCCTGACCTCCAAAGATGCTCCATGCCTCTGCCTATGGCGATGCTTTTGCACATGTAGGTTTTTCATCCTGGAAGACTCTCTCTCTTTGTCAGCTGTCACAGTCCTATTCATTATTTAAGCTCCAGCTCCACGTTACCTCTTATGGGACACGTAACCCAATTTCTCAGGTAAATTACTGCTACCACCCCCCAGGCTCCATTCTCTGCTGCCCACTGAATGTGCCTGTAGTCCAGCACTTATTAACAGTGTTTTCAACCCTGTAACTACTGAGCCCACTCCCTTCCCTTGGCTCATCTGTTCTACTCACCACATTTGACCCTCTCTTAGTTATTCTTGCATCTAGCTCCATCGCCAGCCCCACCCTCGGGCACATTCCTCTTGAGAGCAGAATCCTCATCAGATTGTTTTCTGCATTTCCCTTCATCTAAAGAAGGAACCAGGGACTATTTATTAGCCAATATAAGCTTACTGCTTGAGCTCTTACTAAATGTTATCTTTTTAAAACCTTTGATTCAAAAGACTGTAGCTGATCTTACATGCATAAAAAACAGTCTCGCACTTGGGAAGATCCAGTGTTAGAGGTTGGCATTATGATTTCCTTGATACTCAGGGCTTTTGTGGTTAAAAACAGAAGGCTTTTGGGTACAAGCCAAGCTTTTTTCTTAAAGACCAAACGCACCTAACCAATTTCAGCTCTGGTCATTGCAGATCGGCTGCAAGAGTTGAAAATTTGATGTCACCCTCTCTCATGTCTGGCCTGTGCAGAGGTCTGTTTTGAATCTAAAACAAAACCAAGCAGCTGATACCTCCTGCACTATCAGGGGGATGCATTTGGATGCCACAGGGTTGCCTTTTTTTTATCTTTCTTGCCAAGGACAAAATTGAAACCCCAGACTTCTGAAGTAGCTCAAAGAAGGGGAAGGTGTGCTTAAAATAAGAAAATGAGTGGAAAAAATAAAAAGACTGCATGGGTGTGATTATATGTTAACCTCAACAGCTTTTATTGAGTCTCTTTATACAGAGTTCCTTGGTATGTCCTTGAGAGAAGGCAAAAGAAGTGGACTTCTTTCTAGGCAAAGATGCTTGGTATCTTCCGGGACAGGAAAACCTTTGCCATAAGGTTTTTTTTTACAAACCTAAAAACATACTTTTATTGTTATTTTGATAAATTCTTTTTTTAAGATTGTTTAATACGACATGTTTATTTGCTTTTAGTGTTTTGAAAAACAGCAAATTAAACATAGATACAATGGAAACCACCTGTGCACCTTTCCCTAATTCTATTACCCTCTTCCTTTTTCCAGAGATAATCGTGTACCTGAATTTTTTTTATTTTTTATTTTTATTAATAAAACCAATCAACATACAATATGAACATTCTTTTTTATCACATAGTTGTATATTCATCATCATGATCATTTCTTAGAACATTTGCATCAATTCAGAAGAAATAAAAAGAAAACAGAAAAAAAATTCATGCATACCATACCTCTTACCCCTCCCATTCACTGATCACTAGCATTTCAATCTACTAAATTTATTTTAGCGTTTGTTCCCCCTAGTATTTATTTATTTTTAATCCATATGTTTTACTCATCTGTCCATAAGGTAGATAAAAGGAGCATCAGACACAAGCTTTTCACAATCACACAGTCACATTGCAAAAGCTGTATCGTTATACAATCATCTTCAAGAAACATGGCTACTGGAACACAGCTCTACATTCTCAAGCAGTTCCCTCCAGCCTCTCTGTTATGCCTTAACTAAAAAGGTGATATCTATTTAATGCATAAGAATAACCTCCAGTATAATCTCTCGACCCGGTTTGGAATCTCTTAGCCATTGACACTTTATTTTGACTCATTTCTCTCTTCCTCCTTTCAGTCAAGAAGGTTTTCTTAATCCCTTGGTGCTGAGTCCCAGCTCATTCTAGGACTCCTGTCCCATGTTACCAGGAAAGTCCACACCCCTGGGAGTCATGTCCCATGTAGAGAGGGGGAAGGCAGTGAGTTTGTGTGTTGTGTTGGCTGAGAGAAAGAGGCCACATCTGAGCAACAGAAGAGGTTCTCTTGGGGGTGACTCTTAGGCCTAATTTTAAGTAGGCCTCCCTCTATCATTCTCACATTCAGCTTCATTCAGTGTTCTAACATTATTGTATTACAGTTAGGCAGTATTGTGCTATCCATTTCTGAATTTTTACAATCAGTCCTATTGCACAATCTGTATCCCTTCAGTTCCAATTACCCAATATCTACCCTATTTCTATCTACTGATGACCTCTGTTCTTAACTGAAATTATCCAAGTTCACTCATTAATGTTAGTTCATATCAGTGAGACCATACAGTATTTGTCCTTTTCTTTCTGGCTAATCTCACTCAGCATAATGTCCTTAAGGTCCATCCACCTTGTTACATACTCATAACTTTATTCTGTCTTACAGCTGCATAATATTCCATCACATGTATATACCACAGCTTGTTTAGTCACTTGTCTGTTGATGGACATTTGGGCTGTTTCCATCTCTCGGTAATTGTAAATAATGCTGCTATAAACATTGGTGTGCAAATGTCTGTTTGTGTCTTTGCCCTCATGTCCTCTGAGTAGATACCTAGCAATGGTATTGTCAGATCATATGGCAATTCTATACTTAACTTCCTGAGGAACCGCCAAACTGCCTTCCACAAACAGCTGTACCATTTGACATTCCCACCAACAGTGGATAAGTGTGCCTCTTTCTCCACATCCTCTCTAACACTTGTTGTTTTCTATTTTATTGATAATGGCCATTCTGTAGGGTGTGAGATGATATCTCATTGTGGTTTTGATTTCATTTCCCTTATAGCCAGGGAAGTTGAGCATCTTTTCATGTGCCTTTTGGCCATTTGTATTTCCTCTTCTGAGAAGTATCTGTTCAAGTCTTTTGCCCATTTTGTAGTGGGTTGTCTGTCTTTTTGTTGTTGAGTTGAATAATCTCTTTATATATTCTGGATACTAGACCTTTATCTGATACATCATTTCCAAATATTGTCTCCCATTGTGTAGGCTGTCTTTTTACTTTCTTTGATGCAAAAAAGTGTTTAACTTTGAGAAGTTCCCATTTATTTATTTATTTCTTCAATGCTTGTGCTTTGGGTGTAAGGTCTAAGAAACCACCTCCTATTATAAGATTTATGAGATATTTCCCTACATTTTCTTCTGACAGTTTTATGGTCTTAGATCTAATGTTTAGATCTTTGATCCATTTTGAGTTAATTTTTGTATAGGGTGTGAGATGTGGATTCTCTTTCATTCTTTTGCATGTGGATATCCAGTTCTCTAGGTACCATTTATTGAAGAGACTGTTCTGTCCCAGGTGAGTTGGCTTGACTGCCTTATCAAAGATCAATTGTCCATAGATGAGAGGGTCTATATCGGAACACTCTATTCGATTCCATTGGTCAGGATATCTATCTCTATGCCAGTACCATGCTGTTTTGTCCACTGTAGCTTTGTAATATGCCTCCAAGCCATGTAGCATGAGCCCTCTGACTTCATTTTTCTTTCTCAGGATATGTTTAGCTATTTGGGGCACCCTGCCCTTCCAGATAAATTTGATAATTGTTTTTTCTATTTCTGAAAAGTAAGTTTTTGGGATTTTAATTGGCATCACATTGAATCTGTAAATCAATTTAGGTAGAGTTGACATCTTAACTCTATTTAGTCTTCCAGTCCATGAACACGGTATGTGTTCCATTTATTTATTTAGGCCTTCTGTGATTTCTTTTAACAATTTCTTATAGTTTTCTCTGTATAGGTCTTTTGTCTCTTTGGTTAAGTTTATTCCTAAATGTTTTATTCTTTTGGCTTCAATTGTAAATGGAATTTTTTCATGATTTCTCCCTCAGATTGTTCACTACTAGTGTATAGAAATACTACAGATTTTTGAGTGTTGATCTTATAACCTGCCACTTTGCTGTACTCATTTATTAGCTCTAGAAGTTTTACTGTGGATTTATGGGGGTTTTCAACATATAGTATCATATCACCTGCAAACAGTGAGACTTTTACTTCTTCCTTTCCAATTTTGATGACTTGTATTTCTTTTTCTTGTCTAATTGCTCTGGCTAGAACCTCCAACACAATGTTGAATAACAATGGTGATAGTGGGCATCCTTGCCTTGTTCCTGATCTTAGGGGAAAAGTTTTCAGTTTTTCCCCATTAAGGATGATGTTAGCTGTGGGTTTTTCATATATTCCCTTTATCATGTTGAGGAAGTTCCCTTCTGTTCTTATCCTTCAAAGTGTTTTCAACAGAAAAGGATGTTTAATTTTGTCAAATACCTTTTCTGCATCAATCGAGATGATCATGTGGTTTTTCTGCTTTGATTTGTTGATATGGTGTATTACATTAATTGATTTTCTTATGTTGAACCATTCTTGCATACCTGGGATGACACCTACTTGGTCATGGTGTGTAATTCTTTTAATATGCTGCTGGATTTGATTTTCAAGAATTTTATTGAGGATTTTTGCATTTATATTAATAAGAAAGATTGGTCTGCAATTTTCTTTTTTTTGTAATATCTTTGTCTGGCTTTGGCATGAGGGTGATGTTGGCTTTGTAGAATAAGTTAGGTAGCTTTCCCTCTTCTTCAATTTTTTTTAAGCGTTTGAGCTGGATTGGTATTAATTCTTTCTTGAATGTTTGGTAGAATTCACATGTGAAGCCATCTGGTTCTGGACTTTTCTTTTTGGGGAGCTTCTTAATGACTGATTCAATTTCTTTACTTGTGATTAGTTTGTTGAGGTTGTCTATGTCTTCTTGAGTCAATGTTGATTGTTCATGCCTTTCTAGGAAGTTGTCCATTTCACCTACGTGGTCGAGTTTATTAGCATAAAGTTGTTCATAGTATCCTGTCATTACTTACTTTATTTCTGTGGGGTCAGTGGTATGTCTCCTCTTCCATTTCTGACTTTATTTATTTGCATCTCCTCTCCTTTTCTTTTTGTCAACCTCACTAAGGATCCATCAATCTTATTGATTTTCTCCTAGAACCAACTTCTGGTTTTGTTGATTTTCTCGATTGTTTTCATGTTCTCAATTTCATTTATTTCTGCTCTAATCTTCAATATTTCTTTCCTTTTGCTTGCTTTGAGGTTAGTTTGCTGTTCTTTTTCTAGTTCTTCCAAGCGGACAGTTAATTCCTCTATTTTCACTCTTTCTTCTTTTTTGATAACAGCATTTACGGCAATAAATTTCCCTCTTAGCACTGCCTTTGCTGCATCCCATAAATTTTGATATATCATGTTTTCATTTTTGTTTGCCTCTAGATATTTACTGATTTCTCTTGTAATTTCTTCTTTGACCCATTGGTTGTTTAAGAATGTGTTGTTGAACCTCCATACATTTGCAAATTTTTTGGCACTCTGTCTATTATTGATTTCCAATTTCATTCCTTTATGATCTGAGAAAGTGTTTTGTATAATTTCAATCTTTTTAAATTTATTGAGACTTGCTTTGTGACACAGCATATGGTCTATCCTTGAGAATGATCCATGAGCACTTGAGAAAAAGGTATATCCTGCTGTTGTAGGGTGTAATGTTCTATAAATGTCTGTTAAGTCTCACTCATGTATTTATTATTCAAATTCTCTGTTTCTTTATTGATCCTCTGTCTAGATGTTCTGTCCATTGATGAGAGTGGGGAAGTGAAGTCTCCAACTATTATGGTAGAAGTGTCTATTTCTCTTTTCAGTGTTTGCCTCATGTATTTTGGAGCATTCTGGCTCAGTGCATGAATATTTATGATTGTTATGTCTTCTTGTTGAATTGTCCCTTTCAGTAATACACAGTGTCCTTCTTTGTCTCTTTTAACTGTTTCACATTTGAAGTCTAATTTGTTGGATATTAGTATAGTTACTCCTGCTCTTTTCTGATTGTTATTTGCATGGAATATCTTTTTCCCAACCTTTCACTTTCAACCTATGTTTATCCTTGGGTCTAAGATGTGTTTCCTGTAGACAGCATATAGATGGGTCCTGTTTTTAATCCATTCTGCCATTCTATGTCTTTTGATTGGGGAGTGTAATCCATTAACATTTAGTGTTATTACTGTACTATCTTCTACTATATTGCCTTTTGGATTTTATATGTCATATCTAATTTTCCTTCTTTTTACCTTAACTCATAGTCTTCCTTTCTTCACTCTTCTCCACACCTCTCTCTTCTGTCTTTTCATATCTGTCTCTAGTGCTCCCTTTAGTATTTGTTACAGAGCTAGTCTCTTGGTCACAAATGCTCTCAGTGATTTTTTTGTCCGAAAATGTTTTAATTTCTCCCTCATTTTTGAAGGACAATTTTGCTGGATATATAATTCTTGGTTGGCAGTTTTTCTCTTTTAGTAATTTAAATATATCATTCAACTGTCTTCTTGCCTCCATAGTTTCTGCTGAGAAAATCTATGCATAGTCTTATTGGTCTTCCCTTGTATGTGATGGATTGCTTTTCTCTTGCTGCTTTCAAGATTCTCTCTTTTTCTTTGACATCTGACATTCTGATTATTAAGTGTCTTAGAGTATATCTATTTGAATCAATTCTGTTTGGGGTATGCTGCACTTCTTGGATCTGTAATTTTAAGTCTTTCATAAGAGTTGGGAAATTCAATGATAATTTTCTCCATTAGTTTTTCTCCTCCTTTTCCCTTCTCTTCTCCTTCTGGACACCTACAGCATGTATATTCATGCACTTCATATTGTCATTCAATTCCCTGAGTCTCTGCTCATATTTTTTCATTCTTTTCCCTATATTTTCCTTTGTTTGTTGGATTTCAGATGTCCTGTCTGCCAGTTCACTAATCCTATCTTCTGCCTCTTGAAATCTGACATTGTAAGTTTCCATTGTTTTTTTTTCATCTCTTCTACTGTGCTTTTCATTCCCATAAGTTCTCTGATTTGTCTTTTCTGACTTTTGATTTTTTCTTTTTGTCCTTGCCTTCTTTATATCATCCCTCAATTCACTGATTTGATTTTTTCTGAGGTTTTCCATGTCTGTTTGAACATTCTGAATTAATTGTTTCAACTCCTGTATCTCATTTGAATTGTTGGTTTGTTCCTTTGACTGATATGATTTTCCACATCTTCAATTTTCCTAGTATGATTTGTTATTTTTTGTTCACTTCTAGGCATTTAATTACCTTAATTAGTTTATTCTGGAGATTGTTTTCACTTTTTTTATCTAGGATTTTCTTGCTGGATGACTTTGTTATCTATCTGTTTTTTGACATTCAGTTCAGCTTATTCTGGACCTCTAACTTAGGTTTTGTTTAACATATCAGAATTTTTCAGTTCTTGTTTTCTTGTTTCTCGCCCTGCTGGAATGTTGCCTTTTTCCTCCCTTAGGAGGGTCTACATAGGTATTATAGACCTCAGACAGATTTTCCCAAATAAAACTGGCCTCCTGTCAGGAGGAAAGAGTCACCTGCATCAGTTTTCCCTGAGGGTGAGATGCAGCAAATTGAAAGTCTTTCCTATGAAGGCTCTGGCTCTCCATTTTTCCTATCCTGCCCAGTATGTGGTACTTGTCTGCCTGCAGGTCCCACCAGCATAAGGTGATGTGGTACCTTTAACTTCAGCAGACTCTCCCTCTGGGGGCATGGTGGAGAAGAGGAGAGGTTGTAGTCTGGTTTTAATTGCTTCAGTTTTCCAGACCCTGGGGTCTGAACTTGTTGAGGGAGGGATTCCACCTGAGCTGGGCAACACTCCTCTCCTGGGGAAGGCACAAGCTCCAGACAAACACTCCAACAAACTCAATTCTGCCTATGCCTGGGGCAGTGGAGCCTGAGAAGCCCTGCAGCTGTATCCAAAGAGCCGTCAAGCCAGAGAAACACAGCCACCAAAACGAAAGAGAAAAATCCTTTTCAGAGCAGGACCCCTGCTCCTGTGGGTTTGCCAATCAAGAGCTTAAGTTGATACATTTCTGATTGTATCTCCAGGTCCTATGTACCTCCTCCTTTCCTTCAGGGCCCAGACATTTTCAAGTCCAAAAATACCTGTGTATTTGGTTTTTTTCTTTTTCTGTCAGCCCTGTCCCCTCTGTGCTGGGGCAAAAACCAGCAACCTTTGCTTTTACTTGAGGTTCAGCTGAGCTGGGAGCCTGTTTTTAGTGGTCAGAATTTGTTAATTAATTCCACAATTGGCGTTTGGTTGTGCTCAGCCCCTGCTGCTGGTAAACTCTCTTTCCTTTCCTCTCTGGGAAGCAGCCTGTGGGGGAGGGGTGTTGGCTGCCACGGCTTGGGGATCTCACGGTTCTAGGGGGCCTCGCAGCCAATCCAGCTGGTCCAGACTGGTGTACGCTGTGTGTCTGGTCACTGATGTGGCCCCAGCAGTTGTTCCGTACTGTTTTTGGCTATTTATTAACTGCTCTGGAGGACAAACTAAATCCCATAGCTCGCTAAGCTGCCATCTTGGCCAAGACTATGCCATAAGGTTTTAACTGTGCTTCTCTTTTTTGTGAAAAGTATTTCTTGGTTATTCTCAAGTATTTATTTTTCCACATGATGTTACCAAACTCTCCTCACTCCCAAATTCCATTGGGATTTTAACTGGAATTATATAACTTTCATTGTTTAATTTGGAGGACTGGTATCTTGACAATACTGAGTTTTCCCTTGTAGGAACACTGTGTGTCTTCTCATCCATTCAAACCTCTGTTTATGACCCTCAATCAGATGTCATGTGTGTCTTCATATAAAAGTTTTACATTTCTTATACTTCATTTCTTGAATTTTCTTTCATTTGGGCCATATAATTGGGACTTATTATGAATTTGTGCATGCATGGCCCAACTATTTTTTTTAAAAGGCATATTCCCATGTCCAGTAAGGTACCTAGCACATGCTGGGAATTAGAACAGTGAGGATGGTGGGTAGGTACAGGAGTCCTTCCTCATCAGACTAGTGAAGGTTGGGACCAGTCAGCTATTCCCAAATACTCAGTGGTTTAAAAAATCACTTACTGTTGCTCATACCTCTGCAGATTGGCTGGGTTTCAGTCCTGCTGGAACTGAGTTTGGATGGGGTGCTCTGTATCAGTGTGTGGCTGCTGGGTTTGCTCTGCTTTTCTCCCCAATTCTATACAAAGCAGCCCAAGAGATTAAGTGGAACTTAAGCTCTCTCCAGGTCTGTGCATAGAACTTGCACATTGTCACTTCTGCCTACCTGCCACTGGCAAAAGCAAGTCACATGGCTGAACTCAAATTCAGGGGGCTTGGGGCGGCTTAGTTAAGCTGAAACTACAATTTCAAGAGTCCCCTTCTCTTCCTAGTTCTGGATTAGGGTTGGCCACAAGAACAGTTTGCACAGGATTTGGAAGGCGGAATTAAAGTCACAATCATGTTTACAACTGTTGCAAATCACTGTTCAGGAACTGCTGGCTGACCTGGCTGGTGTGGGGCAGCAGTCAGCCTGCAGCTACTTTAGCTGCCATCAGATCTTTTCTGGCTTCTCCAAATCTTGGGCTGGGTTCATGGGCAGCTCCAACAAGAAATGCACCAACTCTTCTGCAGGTCTCCTGCATCACCAATGTTGGAAGTTTGGAGGGAGTGAGACACCCACGTGGGGTCTAGTTCATCCTTGTGAGCACCAGTTTGTCATTGCTCTCCCCCCACTTCATTCCATCTTTCCTTCCATCTGCCAGCATTGCTGACCTCAAGCCTTACTCCAGATGCAAGGACAACACTCCTACATGGACAGCTTAACTTGCCCCCAAGGTGACATAAGATCTAACCCTCATAATAAATCCAGTATGTCTTTCATTATGATTCTGTCTTTCTGTCTAAACATTTACTGATGCAAAAGGGGAAGTACATTCTGCCCATGATGAGGCACAACAAGAACAGGGCTAAGAATTGGGGCCATAATTCACTCTACCATGATCGTGTTAGAGTTCTTGCAGAGACAGGAAAATGCATGCAAATCCCTTCTGAGTATTTTTTACTAGGGTTAAAGCAAATGGGGTTTAGGTTACCTTTCAGAAAATAGCAAATTTATTAATCAGTATTGCCCATATTGGTTAATGACAGATTTAAGTCTGCTACATTATCCATTTTAAATGATCAGAGAGACTTCGAGGCAGTGACCCTTCAAGGGGAGTTAGCAATACTTCATCATAAAGGGATTTTTAAAAAAAAATAGACTCTCCTTTCAATCAAACTGAAGGTCAAATTGCATTCTCACAAACACTCCTCCAGTGAAATGATATATAATAATTAAAATGTTAAGGCCTAAATCCTGGCCCACCCACTTCAAGGAATATTTAATAAAATAATATGGTAGAACAATTAAACAACCCAGTCTCTTTAGAGTTCTTTTTAACAGGATTTGATCTTTTATATAAATATTTTCTTCTTTGATTTGCCTTCCACCATCCTGGATTCCCCAACTCTGACTGGTCCAAGCTGTGGGCTTAAGTAACATTTGAAATGTGAATTTCCTAAGAACCTTTTGTGTCTGTATTTTTTCTTAAAACACTTTTGGCTTCCTTGGCCTGAGACACTGGCTTTGGGGGAGATAAGACACTTCAATGCTTTCTTGACAGCTGAACTAAAGAAAACCTCTTACCCACGTCATCTGATTTGCTTCATGTCATTTTGATTGCTCCTTCTGACAGTTCCGATCTAATTTTTCTTTCACAAAAATGGGTATCAATTTCAAGGTCTAGAGCTCTCAGGATTTAGGGTCTTTGATTTAAGAAAGTGAAATTTAATCTTGAATCAAGGGTTGCAAATGTAAGGTTCATGGGCTTCTCTTCCATAGAAGACTCCTGGACAGATATTTATTATGGTACTGCTCTGTTATTATAAACCATCTATGAATAATATTTTGGGGAAATACCACACAACAAGGCTCATATTATAGCACTCGGGTTGTGTGTGTGTGTGGGGGGTGACATCAATGGACTGAGAAGCACAATTATCTCATGCTTATGCATGTCTATAAAAAGTGTGTTAGTACTTTTGTTTTTTACAACTCATGGAATATTTTCATTGTAGGTGAAGCATCAGACACACTTTTATTCAAAGGAGGAGAAACAAAACGAAGGCTGTGTCTGCTCTATGTGCTGAATGTACCCTGGTGGCCCAAATCCTCTAGTGGTGCCTCATTTATAACCAGAATGTCTCACGGGCGCCGGACATACTGCTTTAATGTCTGTATCATGGTCTTCTGGTAGTCAGGGCACAAAAGGAGTCATTATTTGGAAATAGTGATTAGTCAGTTTGAACAGGAGGGATTGCTGGTTTGCTTGCGGTAGGTATCATTTTTTAGTTGGTATTTCATAATACTAAAAAACAGGTTGATTTAATAAAAAAGTTCAGTTAAACTTGGTTTGGTTTGGTTTGGTTTTGCTTGGTGTCCTGGAAAGCCAGGAACCAGACAACTGACAGTGACTTCTTAGCCAAAAGTTTCAGGCTGTACAGACAAGCTCTAGGTTAAATATCAGATGACACTGGGGAAAGAAAATGAATTAGCAAGTAATGAGTACTTAAAGGGTGCCAGGTGATTTACTTAAGATCCCCCTTCAAATCCTCACAACCTGTAAGTTAGTGTTACTGTCTGCATTTTGCACAGATGAGCAAACTAAGGTTCAGAGGACTCAAACACATTGCCCACATCACTAAAAAAATGGCAGAGCAGATATTCAAACACTGTTCTTCTTGATTCTATAGCTTATGTACATTTCCATTGAGGCAGTATTTCTAAAGTATTCTTAGAATGGCAATGCTGTGGATGATATGCAGAAAAGAGACATGGGAAGGGATGGGCTATGATAATACCCATTTCACAAATGTTGGAGCAAAGAAAATTATATACTTTTTTCAATTGCAGGACTTCTCAGAGCTTTTCATATACCATTATGTGGCATTTCCCAAATTTATTTGATCTGCATTTGCCTGTTTTTTTTTTTCCCAAAAAGGAATAATAATATTAGGGTTGTCATAAAGCCATTTGCCCCTCAAACAATTTAGAGCATTTGTGGAACTAATATTCTGAAGGGCTGTACCCTCCATCTGGGTGCTCCCAAGGAACCGATGTTCCTGATTTAAACCCAAAAACCAGATTCAAGAAGGAGGCTTCTTTTTTATTTTTTTATCATTATTTTTATTTGTTTATTTATTCATTTATTTTGCATGGGCAGGCACCAGGAATTGAACCCGAGTCTCTGGCATGACAGGCGAGAACTCTGTCACTGAGCCACCGTCACACCAGGAAGCATTTTTTTTGCCATTAGGTATGGTTCTGTGACTGTGTTGCTTTGGAAAAAAAAGAGCACCCAAGATGCCCTGTATCTGTATTGAAGCATTTAAAATCCACTCCTTTGCCTGCCTTTTCATTTTGAGGGTGGAGCCATTCATGGATTGCGTGCCTCCCTCTCAGTCTTCTGTCTTAAGCCTGTGGGGAAGGCAGGCACAAAAATAGGTAACTGTGATATGATATAATGTCAGATGGTACTGGAAAGATATCCAAAAGATAATCTGAGCACAGAGGAATATGTGACTGAATTGCAGAGGGAGGAAAGACAGGGGATGTCTTAGTTTACCAGGGTTGCTGTAGCAAAGTACCATGGACTAGTTGGCAAAAACAATGGAAATTTATTGACTTGGATTTCTGGAAGCTAAGAGCCCAAAATCAAGATGTCAGCAGGGCCATGCTTCCTCTAAAAAGGGAGAATCTGTTCAAGGCCTCTTCTGGCTTCTGGTGTGTGGCTGGGAATACCTGGTGGACCTTAGCGTATGGTGGTATAACTTAATCTCTGCCTCCATCACATCTCTCTCCTCTCTCTCAGTCTCTCTCTCTCTCTCTGTGTGTGTGTCCAAATTTCTTTTCCGTATAAGGGTTCCAGTCAGTTTGGATCAGGGCCCACCCTAATCCAATTTGGCCTAATCTAATAACACCTTCAAAGACCCTATATAGAAATAGGATGATATTCATAGGACTTGAGACACAATTCTATCCATAACAGGAGAAGAGGAGGAGGACATGACGCCTAAGTCTTAAAGATGGAGCAAAATTTCATCAGACATACAGGAGAAAATGGGCACCTTATGTCAAGGGAACTGTATGAGCAAAGAATGAGACTGGTATCCTAAGGAAATAGTAGCAGTTTGAACATGGCAATATGTAAAATCGGGGGTGGAGTGTGTAAGAGCTAAGGCTACAGAGATGGATGGAGGTCAGATCATACAAAATTTGTATGTTATTATTTAAGAATCTTGAGCTTTCTCTCATAGTATATAGGGAAACATTGGCTTTGAAGGAAGCCAGTGGTAGGATTGAATGTGGGCTTTAAAAGTTTACTCTATAGCCACAGACCAGCCCATGCCAAGGCACAAGCAGGTAATAAAGCAGTCAAGGTGAGAGGTGTTACCTGCACTAAGAGAGTGCAGAGTGTTGGGGGAAGAAATGCATTTGCTCTATATTTAGGAGGACACATGATGATGTGGGGGCTGATCGAATTTGAGGAATGGATAAGAAGGAGAACGATGAGTTCAGCTAGGTTATGGATTGGAAATGAGGGGCATGCCCATTCATTTTTTTCTTTTCATAAAAAAGCGTGGGATAATTACAAATAAAGAAGCACCTGTGCTAGTATTCTCTTATTCTCTTTGTTCCCTTGTTTTATGCTGAGGCCTGGAGAAAAACTGCCAGGGCAGCCTGGGAAGAGGTCTTAACTTGGACTTGCATGATAAATAGTCAACAACGCAACTTGGGATGCAGAAAAGTCACAGGGTATGACATAGGACTGGTCCCCAGTTTTCACGCGCACTGTATCCTGACAGTGTTGCCATGGACTAGCTCTGAAAGTTTTAATGTCCTCCTCTGAAGAACTGGAACACTATCATTGGCCAGGATTCATGTAACCGATCTGGCCAGCTCAGCAGGTGACCCCTTCCTTCCTCACCTGCAGCCTTGCACCTGGCCAAGAAAGCAGCCTCTTTCCTAAATAGCAAAGGACCACTCTCTGACCTAGGTATGTGGGAAGTTACACTTCTCTATTAGTCTTTCAAATGACCCCTCAAGGCCCAAGAAGAAACTTGCAGGGTATGTATGAAGGTTAGATGGATATTACAGATGTAAAACACTTTGTAATCCCTGAGGGTTTGTACAGTTGATTGTTATTATCCTGGACATGGATTCTGTTCTGTTCAGTCATAGAACTTACCTAGAGAGAAGACTGGTAGTTTTTTCTTTCTCTAAAATGACATCTGTTCCTTTTGCCTTGTAATGGATGCTCCGTAATTGCTCTGACAGTTGTGGCTTGATGTGTTGCCTGATAACAGTGGGTTACAGCAGGACTTTGGCTTATTTAATTCTGTATCAAGTAAAGGAAACACTGGGGCCACTGAGGCAGTCCCTTAGGTGTCTGAGAGGCTCTTGGGGCCTGTGACTATCTTCAATGGCTCCCTCTCCATCTGAGACTACAGAAGTCTGGTATTAGTTTTCCTTTACAATGTAATAAGTTACCCCAAAGCTTAACCACCTAAAACAACATTTATTAGCTTGTAGTTTCTGTGGAATCTGGGTACAGATTAGTGGGGTGCCTCTGTGTCAAGGGCTTTCAAAAGGCTGCAAACAGAGTATCAGCCATACTTTGTCCTCCTCTGACAGCTGAAGTAGGATCCACTGCCACATAGCTTTTGGCAGGATTCACTTCTTCTCAGGCTGTTAGATTGCTCCTTGCCTCCTGTTGCCCAGAGACTTTCCTCAATTCCTTGCCCTGTGGCTCTCTCCATGTGGCTGGTTGCATCAGGGCAGCTGAATTCCACCAACGCAAGTGAGAGAACAAGAGAAGGTATGCATAAATGAAGGCACATTTCTTTGTAACCGGTTGTGTGTTGAATTGTGTCCCCCAAAAGATATGTTCAAGTCTTTGCTCTTGGTACTTGTAAATATGACCTTATTTGGAAATAAGGTCTTTGCAGATACAGTCAAGTTAAGACAAGGTCATACTGAACTCAAGTAGGCCCTAATCCAGTGATGGGTTTCCTTATAAGAAAAGGGAAATTTGTATACACAGACAGACACACAGAGGAGAAGGTGGAGGCAGAGATTCAAGCGGAGCATCTATAAGCCAAGGAACTCTAAGGATTGCAGCAACTGCCAGAAGCTAGAAGAAGCAAAGAAGTATTCTCCCCTAGAGCCTTTGGGGAAAGGCTGGCCTTGCTGACACCTTGAATTCAGATTTCTGACCTGAATTCAGAACAATGAGAGAATACATTTCTCTTGGTTGAAGGCATCCAGTTTGTGGTAATTTGTTATGGCAGTTTTAGGAAACCAATACACTACCTAATCTGGGAAATAGTCCAACACTTCTGCCATATTCTCTTTGTTGGAAGTGTGTCACTAAGTCCAGTGCATATGAAAGGGGAGAAGATTATACATAGACATAAAAACTGGGAGGCAGGTGTTTTAGTTTCTTAAAGCTGCCAGAATGCAATATACCAGAAACAGAATGGCTTTTAAAAAGGGAAATTACTGAGTTTCAAGTTTACAATTCTAAGGCTGTGAAAATGTCCAAACTAAGGCACCAACAAGAGATTACCTTCACTCAAGAAATGCTGATGCCATCCAGAACACCTCTGTCAGCTGGGAAGGCACATGGTGACATCTGCTAGCTTCCTCTCCTTGCTTCTCATGTCATAAGGATTCCCTGGGGGGTGTTTTCTTTCTTTATCTCCAAAGGTCTCTGGGTGTGAAGCTTTTACCAAAATGGTTCCCTCTTAAAGAGCTCCAGTAAGCAAACCCACCTTGAATGGGTTTCACATCTCCATAGAAATCATCTAATCAAAAGATACCACCCACAATTAGGTGAGCCACCTCTCCATGGAAGCAACTTAATCAAAAAGATCCCACCCAACAATATTGACCGTGATTAAAGAACATCCAGGCTTTTCTGGGGCTCACATCAGTTTTAAACCAGCATAGTAGGGCTATCTTAGAGGTTGTATACTTCAGATTCCATCAAGAGTTATCTTAAGATCCCTTCTTGGAGGCCACCTCAGTCACCAAACCACTGCTGAACCCTCAGCTGTCCCTCTCTGCCCAGCTCCAGTTGGGTTGAGAGTTTAGGCTTTGGCTTCAGTGACCTTCCCACACATCTCTCCCAAACCTATACCCTGCAGCCCTTTGGCTTCTGCCATCCAATCCACACTTGGCCTCTGACTCCTGCCCCTTTACTCTACCCTGTGGACAAGAGATCCTGGTTCCTGCCTGTCTGAGAGGTAGATCAGATGGGAGCCAAAGCCAGGACATCACCTGAAGTATCATACTTGGTTTCCTGAGCTTAGGGGATTACTGGTTCATAAACTAGACTTTCTTGATAACAGAGCCCTCTATATCTGTGTCCCCCTGTGCCAGTTTGAATGTATTATATACTCCCAGAACAGCAATGTTTTAATCCTGATCCAATCTTGTGGGGTCAGCTATTTCTTTTAATTCTGATTCAAAATTGCAGGGTGGAAACTTTTGACTGAATCTCCATGAAGATGTGACATGCCCAGTTGTGGTTGCAGTCTTTTGATTAGATGGAGAAGTGACTCCACCCATTCTAGGTGGGTCTTGGTTAGATTACTAGAGTCTCTAAAAGGAGAAACATTTTGGTGAAACTTCAGGAATGACAGAGCCGACAGAAACTTCAGAGCAGAGCTGACACAGATACCAACACTTGCAAAACAGAGACATGGATGTTTGGAGATGCTTGGAGCCCAGAAGACATTGCCATGAGATGTTAAGCAAACCAGAACCTGGAGAGAGCCAAGGGAAACTAAGAGACGAAAGCCAGGCCCGGAGAAGCCAAGTGAGGAACCCCCACAGGAACAAAGGCTGAAAGCATGGAGCCCAGAGCAAGGGACCAGCAGATGCCAGCCACATGACAACCTAGTTGGCAGAGGTGTTCCTGATCCATGGACCTTCCTTGAATTAAGGTATTTTTCCTTGGATGTCTTAGTTTGGACATTTTTATAGATTTAAAACTGTAGACTTGTAACATTAAATTTTTTTTTTAAAAGCTGTTTCTATTCTGGTTTATCACATTCCAGAAGCTTGCAAACTAACACACCCCCGAACACAAAGAAATAATAGGTGCAACGGATGTCCCTTTTCATTGTTGGTTAGGTACATCATCCTTAATCTGTATCTACCAGTTCTTAGCATTTCCTGGCTGAACCACTGAGGCCTAGGATCTAGTAAAATTCCTAAATGAATCTTTAATGCCCAAGAACCTGGAGTGACCTGTTGTTTCCACAACATGCAAGCAATCCTCTCTAACAAAGTTGAACGTTTTCCTTTTGGGCTTACTAAATTGTGGAAAATAAATATGAAAGAGCTTTTAAGATGCCTCCTAATCCTAGGGTGAGTACAATTGCCCTTTTGTTTACCTGAATGTAATAGGATCATTATCTAGGTGCCCCATTTGGATGAAGCCTTGAAAATATATTAACCTGTTGACTTTGTTAATAGCAATTTAGGAAAACCTCTCAGGCTGCAAGCCCAGCTTTTAAAGCCAAGTGCAAAGTGGTCTTTCCTTGTTTTCTATGTTGACTTTCATTAAAGATTTGTGTAAACATAGCTGAACAGTGACTGTGCTACTTTTTGGTGCCAGCCAATTCTGCAAATTGGCATTTGCTGGCAGAGGGTGTTTTTGATCCTTAGAGTCTGTAAAAGGTGGGGTCTTTGGGGGTTGCTTGACCTTGACCTGAAAAGGCATAATATGCACTTCTATTTCTTACGGTCCAATAACAAATGGAGGTTAGAGTGCTAAATGTGGGGGAGCATTTAAAATAATCAGTGGCTTTCCACCCCAACTGTTTCAGTCTCATTTCCCAAAGCCTCCACAACTGCCAAAAGGAGGTTTTGTGTCTCTCTTCTCACTGACCCACTACGTGCGTCTGTCTGCCCAATTAAAGCAGCTGAGGCCGGGCGCCTGCTGCCTTCACAGTTTCCCTCAGTTGACCCACCCTTCTCGCCTTTGGAAGGCATGATGGATTGGTTTGAAACAAAACCATTTCATTCCCAAACTGAAAGGTTCCTTTTTTACATTTGGGAACAACTTGAAACCACTGGAGAAAATCATGTGCCAATAATGTATAAACTCCTTTACCACAAGGTATAAAGGAAGCCATAATTCGAGGGACTTATGTTTGATTGAATTCATCTGTTTCCATTTTGTAAAAAGAGAGGAGAGAGAATCTATAGTGGTGGACAGTTGATATAATGCAGCTTCTATTCCTGGGCGAGGGAAGGGGTGGCCCTGTCCCTTCACTCTCTCCGACACTGCCTTCTTAGGTGTAAAGAATCACAAGAAACTCCTATGCTGGCAGGGAAGTCAGCATTGTATGTGGCAGTACCAGATTCTCCCACATCGTAGGCATCGAAGAGAAAGGAGCGGGTTTTGTCAATCATCCAGCCAAGAACAACAACCTTCATCAGGGGAAATAACTTCGTTCCCCAGCCTCCTCAATCCAGGATGAGATTTACACTGATGGGTCTGTGTTTGCCAGCAGCTGACAAGTCAGACTTTACTTTTAACATCCCTAAGTGTGTTGGTACTAATTAGGTGAAAAATGAGATGCATTGTTAAAACTGACTTTCCTTTCCTACTTGGCAGCTTGACATTGTGGGACATTGAAACCTCAAATTGTCTCGCATAAACATGCCCGAGGGCAACTGTATATTGTGGGAGCAGGGAAGACTCAGTAAGGGAAAAAATAAAGGTCCCTTCACCATCGTTCTCTGTCCACCGTTAATGAAAGCCTAGCTTGTTACTGGGCATAGTGGATTAATTGCTGCACCCCCCCCCCCCCAAGTGTGCATGCCTGGTCATCTCTGACACTTGGATGCACTAGTTTGGAAGTCACACAAATTTGGGTTGTAATCCCAGCTTTTCCATTTAACTGGTGGCAAGACTTTTGGTCCCTCCCTGAGCCTCAGTCTCCTTATCTGTAAAATGGGGATACCTGCTTCATTGCTATAATTTGAACAATATCTGAGAATCATGTAACAACAGTGACATAAAAGTGAGCCATTGGGAATCTCTCCATTCTGGGCCTTTCATTTCCTGAGAAGCTCTCCACAGTTCTTGCATCCTCTGTTTTAGGCTCCATCTGATGAACCAAGGAGATTCCTTAGCAGTAGAACAGGGAATGGCCATACTCAAAGTCTGCAAATAAACCCTTTCTAGATCTTTTTTCTCTCCAGGCCATTTTTGGTTGCTTGCCTCTATTTTGGCAATTGTTCTGACCTTCTTTATCACTATCTTTTCATCCACCTTAAACCATTTTCTTTTTTTTTATTTTTAAAACATGAGAACATCTTTCTCCAAATCAAAAATGAAATGCATTTAGACTGTTGCTGTTTGTTTGGTTCTCCCAGGACTAGGAGTTTAGGGCTTACATTTTATGTATTATGCAGACCCTGTTCCTTCCTCGTCTTCTCTAGTCCAATCTTAATTCAATCTTGCAGATATTTATCAATAGCTATGTGAGTACATAGATGATCTAATTTAATCCTCTCTACTAGTTTATTATTATTCCTGTTTTACTGAGAAGGAAAGTGGGCACGGGTTATTGAGTAACTGTCCCAAGATTATCCAGCCAGCAAATGGCAGAGCTGGGATATGAACCCAGGCAATCCACCTCCTGAGCCTGTTGGCTACTGATTATTCACCCCATTAGGAGAGGTTGGGCAGGGGAGGGTCAAGTTTTGAAGTGAAAGTCAGACTTCCAAATCAAAGGACTTGTTTGTGATTGGTGAGGACAGAATAGGAAGTGGAATGTGAGGTTCTAACACACTTGAGGGATTTGCTACAGGGTTGAAACCTCCAGGCTAGATCTGGAGATCTGCAGGCTTTCTACTTTAAGAAGGAATCAACTCTCAATTCCTCTAATATAAATGTTATCTTATTTTCAATGGAAAAAAATAATTGGAATTCACCATAGCCTCCCAGGGCGATTTCCTCCTGAAATACTAAAATAAACTTGGTTACAAACTGCCTGCCTCTTAGCAGTCAAAACTGTATTCAATGGTTATCAAAATCTGTACTCAAGCGCTCACTCTTCTTGCTTCTATGGAGTCTAGTAATTGTGTTTTAGTTCATGATTTATGTCACAACCATAAGGCTGACATATTTTTCCTGTTATTTATTTTGGGCACCAGAATCTCTAAGGCTTTCCCTGGGTCTGAGACATAATGGTTCTATTTTATTTTTAGTATTCCTGCTCCCACCCCCACCTCCATGAGGCATTTAGACTTTCCTGGGTTTGCTTGGTGATTTGAAGGAGATTTTTCTCTTGGAGGCAACCTCCTGGACTTGCTGCACTGTCCTTTCTCTTCCACCTGTTTTGCGAGCAGAGGACCCTGGCTTGAAGGGCAGACTTAACATTTTTGGAGATTCAATCCTATCAGCATTTCCAGGGTAATTTGTCTTTGTGGGATTGGTAATGAAGGGGTCTCCAAGATTGTACAGCGCAGTAATTTGGTTCTTTCCAGACAAAGATGATCTTATCAGGGACTGGCTATCCATGTTGCCGAGACCATGGGGCTCTGACAATATTTGCTTTTGAAAGGCTGGAAGTCAGTGAGCCCCAGCACTCTGGCTCCCTTCAAGGCAGCTGACCTAATCTTACCCTGATGTAAGCAATTTTAATTCATAGAGATTCCGCCCAGTGATTCTGGCGATTTACATTGTTGTCATTCTTGAGTGTTATTATACTTTCAAAGAAAGGAATCAGGCCTGTGGAGACATTTTCCTCTAAATGCTTCCTTTGAAGGACTCTGTTCACCATGTGAGGGAGAGACATGAAACATAAGAGGGTCTTCTGTAAGACAGCCAATGTCTCTCCTAACTCTGAGAAGAATAGTATCTATTGTACTCACATGGCATTGAGATCTCTGTCATTCCATATCTCTTGTATTGAACCTTCAGAGTTCAGCTTGGATCTGTGGATTTTTAGGTATCCCCTTGGTCAGCCTTGACTTGAACCAGTGTTGTTCTCCAAAGCAGCGTCTCCTTAATTTCACTGAAAGGGAGCTCCTCCCACCCCTGAGATGGAGCAGGCACTCAGCAAAGCACTTAAATCCAGAGAGGTACAATGAAGGGTGAGTCAAGGTGACTTGTGGTTATTTGAAGACTTAGAGGAAAATCAGAGCAAAAAATGGGGTTATATCATTGATAACTATAACTTGACAGCTGCAGAAGAAGGGAAAAGTTTTGGTTTGGTCAGCTGGTCAAAAAATATATATCTTGCATGGATGACATAATGCCTATTTGTGTCTTCTCTTCAACATTGGTTTGGATGTCTATTCTACATCAGGCACTGCTAAGACCTGGGGTCAATGAACCACTTGGATTTTTGCAATAGCCACCTACCTGGTCTTCCGGCTTCCATCCTTGTCCCCACATCTGAACAATCTGTTATCAACACAACAGCCAGAGTGATCCTATTAGAATGTACATTCAGATCACATCACATCTATACCCAACCCCTCCAAAGGCTTTCCACATTGCCCATAGTAAAAGTCTTTAAAGTGGCTATAAGGCTGCACAGGATCTATAACCTGACATCCCCACCCCTCACCCCAGCACCTCCAAATTCTCATTCAGCCACTGAGACCCAATTCAAATATCATCTCCTGGAAGAGGTGCTTGGACCTCTGTGTATCCCTAAGCTCTTTGCTTATGTGTCCATTTTGGCTATCATGTGATTGTTCTTTGTTGCTTTGGGTTGTGCTATTGGCCTCTGAGGACCTTGTAAAAGGATTTTCTTTATCTCAGAATCATCACTAAGTGCTCAGTAAATCACTGTTGAATGAATGGATGAACACATGCACATGTGAGTGACCTCTTCTCCCTGGGTTTGCCGGTGTCTGGCTTTTGTGTTACCTGGAAGACAGCATATAGAATCCTGAATGAATGGGGCCCTGTTCGTGTTTCATGCAGTATCTCATGTACTGTGGTTGTTCAACAGCAGTAGCTAAAGAACTTCATCTTCCAGCCCCAAGAGAGACTAGAGTCTGACTAGAGTTCTATTCCTGGGCCCTCAAGAAACTAAGCATGTCCAGAATATGCTTCCCTGCTTGTTTGCTCAGTCTCCAGGACTGTTCCCCAGTAGAGGATGAGTGAGAGGAGGAAAACACCTGTGGAGTCCTGCCCAGCCCCATTTCAGACAACCTCCCCCCAGAGACCCTTTGGTTGAGCCCAGTTTCAGTTTTGTAGCCTGGCTTCCCGTGGTCTGCGGCTCTGTGGGCATAAATATTATTCTTTGAGGTGCTCTACTGTGGAGGGACATGAAAGGAAAACCCCTCACCGAAAACACATGTGTCTGCTTGTACCTTTTTCAGAAGATCAAATGTAGTCTCTGGGCAGACCCAATTTTGCAGCCAGGCTGTTGCTGTACCCTGCTCTGGGAGAAACCCATCCATCTTCCCTTCCCCCGCTGCACGCTGGTGGCATCTACCATAGGCCAGACCCTCCTCAGGAGCAGGCGCACGGTGGGTTCCTGGCACCAAAAGGGTTTAGAAAAAATATAGGTGCAAATGTTATTTGCTCATGGCACAATGCCCAGGTGGGTTAATATGATCCCTTGGAGAGTGTTCTTCCTGAACAACTTGTAATTAATCTGAGATTTCATGGCCACAGGAGGTTATGGAACCAAATTACTCATTAGGTTTCAAAAATGAAGTTGTTGTCCATGTGTAAGAGTAACATCTTTTCTTAGACAAACTGGGAGTAGAATGGCAAGGATGGTGGGGTCCATAAGAGTAGAGAGGAAATGCAGAGGCCTAGGGTAGAATAAAGATAATGATAATCATTCCAGTATTTAATTTTTAGTGAGCAAATGTTATGTGCCAGACATGCTGAACACTTTAATTGCTTGTGTTAGGTGAACTCTCAGAAGCAGTGGACTCTGCTGTCATTCCATTTGACAGACGAGGAAAGAGAAGTTCAGAGACATTAAGTAACTCACCCATGGTCACACAGCTGGAACGTGCAGAGCTGAGATATGAACTGAGGCAGACAGTCTTTAGATCAACCCTTAACAACTGGGTCTTAGTTCTGAGATTGCCAAGAGTTGGAGTGATCTTGGCCAGATCGTACACATCTTTTCCCTGTGATTTAGCTCAGTGTGTTAGGAAGAACTCTGGATTTGGAAAGTCCATTTAGTCATTAACAATGTGACCTTGTAGCAAGTCGCCTAATCTTTGAGCCAGTATGCTCATCTGATACAGTGGTTAAAATATAATGCCTCCTTTATCACTTTTGGGGAGGTAAATGTAGTAACATATTAAAATATGCTATGAAATTGAAAGTGCTATTCAAATGTCAGGTGTTGTCATAAAATCATCAATAATCATTGAGAAAATGAGAGCCTTAGATTCACACTGTCCAACAGGTCTTTCCACAGTGATGGAAATGCTTTTTATCTACACTGTCCAATACAAGTAGCCACTAGCACATGTGGCTGGTAAGCCTTTGAAATGTAACTGGTGTGACTGAGCAACTCACTCTTAACTTTTATTTAAATTTAATTAATTTAAATTTAGACAGCCATGTGTGATTACTATATTGGACTACGCAGAAGACAGTTTCAGGAGGAAGAGACCTTGGAGACTACTTAGGCTATTCCCTTTGCTTTTCAGATGAAGAGACCAAGGTTCTGAGTGGAGCCAGAACTTAACTTATATAGTAAGCTAGCAGAGAGAAGGTCCAGAGCCCGATCTTCTGATATCCTAATAATCTCCAATTTAAAAATTCTGAATACCCCTAATTTAGATCAAGAGATAAGAAAAGAAGATTGATCCTTGATAAAACTTAAAGCCCAGGTCAAATAAGCAGCTAGTGGAATACCATGAAGGCCTTGATTTTGAGGGTTCCCTGAAGGCTGGAGAGGGATAAGTAAAGCAGTGTGTGACTATGTCTACCACGACCAAGTGGAAAGCTGCTTCCTTAGCATCAACAAAAAGAAAACCCTCTTTGCTCTTGAAATCTATCCTGACAGGGATGCAGAGAGCCTCAGGATAGGTCCATATAACCGAGGAGCAACCTTGCCAGGGACAGGGGCTCGGGGCTCCAGTGGACTGTAATGGTATATGGGTGGAAAGAAAGAAAGGGCCTGTGGTGAGGCTGCGACCTCGGTGCCAAATCACATTGTATAATTGGACTTGATTTTTTCCACATGTATCAACAAAAACAGCCTTGCTTTCATGCGAGATGAAAGCAACCCCTTTCTTTGGCTATATTTCCTTTTTCTGTGTAGTTCCCAGGTCTCTACTGGATCCATCATTGTCTGTAAAATAAACCAAAAAGAAAAAGAAAAAAACCAGAAATCAGAGATATGGATAATTATGGATAAATGATCTTTCCTTATATTTTCCATGGCTGAAAGACTTGCTTTTGGCTGTTTACTCCCTTTTCTTAACAAAAATAAATTAGATTAATTTGTTCAGCATTTTGGTGAAATCATACTCTTTAGGTAGTGAAAGTGAATAACTGCTTATAACAAGAGATTAATATATGTGTGTGAACTATTGTTCTTAAAGGGCATTCATTCATTCAATACTTCTTTATTGAACATTGTCTATGTGCTGGACCCTTGGAGATACAGAAATAAATAGCAATCTTGCCTTTTGAGAAATGGGAGTCTTACAGACATGTCCAAAAAAGTGCAGTGTGATAGGCAATTTATATACACCAAGGGTATCAAGGGAGAGAATCTACTTTGCTTTGGGGGATGGGGAAGGAAGACTTCAGAGAAGGCTTCAAACAGAAATTCTGCGTGATTTGAGTTTTGAAGGAAAGCCTGGCATAGCAGGGTGGCAGGAAAAAAGGGGAAGGCATCCTTGTCGTAGAGCTGAAAATAAGGGGCAGGCATCCTTGTCATGGAGCGGAAAAAATGGGGAAGGCATCCTTGTTGTAGAGATGAAATAAACCTCGCCTCTCTTCTGAAAATGTTCTCTCCACCTCCAAAGACCTATGAATGCCTAAGCTACAGTTAGAGATGATTTCTGTCATAAAGTTGTTTCCTTAAAAAAACAAAAGCATCAGTTATAATATTTTTGGTTACAAACATTGTAAAAATGTGACACAAGCTGGCCTGAACAATGGAGGCAGAAGTTATTTTGGGTGGCTAGAAGGTCAGTGGTGGTTCTTCTGTTACTCCATTTTGCCTTCTTTAGCATTGGCCTTGCCTGAGGCTGGATCTTCTACTGGTTACATTGGCTGCCAGTGGGAACTGGGCCTACATGTTTCCTTATTCATACCCTGCAGGAAAGAGAGTAAAATCCTCTCCTCCACTCAGTGATATGTTGGGGCTGGTTATACAGGCTTATGAGATCTGATTGTCAGGTTTTCAGAGATTTTACTAGCTTGTTTTTCAACACAGCTGTTATTAGAAATTAAGTGACATGAACTCATGGTGAAATAAATTACATTAAAAACAAAGATGGTAAACACTCAAAATGCATCACCTGCTAATTATTTTACTATTGTCTATGCCCTTGACATGATTGACAGCTATCGCATCTGTAACATCTATTGCATTCAGTGACATCAGGTTGCCAGCTTGATATCAGCCATGATGGCTGTATTGATACTCTAGAAATGGGCAAGCGCTGAGAATTAGATTTTGATTCAATGTTTTCTGGATTGCCTATATTTAAGAAAGTAATGGAGAAAGTATAGATAATGCAGCCTAAACTGAAAAAAAAAATGTGTCTGTAACTGTTACATAGTGAATAGAACAAAATTTAAGGAAATATTTTTCCAGTATTATCTGATTCGATGATGAAATTGCTCACATTTTTGAAATTCTGACATATGTCTTCATTGTTTCACTTCCGTCTTACTCATCAATGTAAACAAGAACAGTCAACACACCGGCATTATATTCACTGATCAACTGCAACCACTGGTTGGCTATAGATACAAGAGTGGCAAAAATCAATGAAAGTATTCAACTGGCTATGGGCAATTTACGATAAAGAATATTGCATGCTTTGTTTTATTTGTATGCTGGGTGCTACAAGCTGTTATATTTGCAAACATTTATAATAAACTTAGGTATATCTAAATGTCTATACATTTGTTTTCCTGGAAAACCAGCTGTTAAACATTTATCAGCAACACTGTCCTGACTCTTTAGGTAGATTGAGCCAATCTAGCTTATATGTCCACCCTTAAAACAGTGAAGCCATGTGTAAATCAATTACCCTTTGTGCCTGGGAATGGGTGATTTTCTGAATTAAATCAAGGAATCCTTAGGAAAAAGGAAGTGGGGAATGGATTTGGGGTAGGCTAACAAATGTGTCCTTTTCAACTGTAAAGGTCACACAACCCCTACCCCACCATCAAAACAACATAATCCAGGGGGTGCCAGGATAGTTCAGTGGTAGGATTTTCACCTGCCATGCGAGAGACTCAGCCCATGCCGGGAATCTTTCCTTATATTTTCCATGGCTGAAAGACTTGCTTTTGGCTGTTTACTCCCTTTTCTTAACAAAAATAAATGAGATTAATTTGTTCAACATTTTGGTGAAATCATACTCTTTAGGTAGTGAAAGTGAATAACTGCTTATAACAATAGATTAATATATGTGTGTGAACTATTGTTCTTAAAGGGCATTCATTCATTCATTCATTCAATACTTCTTTTTTTTTGCATGGGCAGGCACTGGGAATCGAACCCAGGTCTCCAGCACAGCAGGCAAGAACTCTACCTGCTGAGCCACTGTGGCCCGCCCAATACTTCTTTATTGAATAACTGCTTATATTAACTTAATTTATATAATATAACATATTTTGATAATTTCCCAAAACAAACGAACAAAGAAAAAACAAAAGTTCAACAAGTGGTGCTGTGGTAATGGGATACTCATGTGGAAAAAGAATGAAATGTGACCCTGCCATACAGCATTCAAAAAAAAAAAAACATAATCCAAAATCAGTCTTTAGTATTTTAGTATGAAGTGTTCCAGTAGAACAGGTAGCTGTGAGCAGGTTTGAGAAGGGAATTATTGACAGTTTGCATCTGATAATTCTTTGTTCATGGTTTTTTTTTTTGTTTTCTTCTTCTGTGCATTACAGGATGTTTAGCATATACCCACTAGATGCCAGTAGCTTCCTGCACCTTAGTTGTGGCAATCATAAATACCTCTAGGCATTGCCAGATGTTCTGGCTTCAACTGGCTGATTGCCAGATGTTCTGGACTTCTGGCTTCAACTCTGAAAGTTTTTAGTTTCTGTCCCACTGCCTCCATGGTAAAACTATATGCAATTGATGCTAAATTGTGGTCTGAAGGCACCACCAGGGAAAGAGGCACATCCTTGAGGACTGAAATTTCAAGCATCATGACATGGAGACTGGGAGCAAACCTTCCGGGCTTGGGCGAGAGGGAGGCTCTGCCCAAATCTCCAGATATTAGCATCTCCTCAACCTTGCAGATTTTACCAAGGCTTTTTTCCAGTTTGCGAACTCAAAGGATGTGAAGCTCTTTCATAAATTTAAATCTTAAAAAGGCCTTGGTTGCTTTTAGAAAACTTAAGGAGATTTTTAGGCCGACTCAGAAGGAACATTTCATGTACCTTGTACTTGGGCTCCGAAGGACCAACCATCCAGACCATAGCTTAGCTGTGATGCATGTTCTAAAGGAAACAAACAAAGGCATCCGAGCAATTTGTAAACTGTTCAAAGTCTGGTAAATGTCCTTATGCCAGAGACCATCAATGTTTGTGTAAATTAAGCTTATCCAAAGCCGCCTTCTTCTCAAGAAAGCCTCCCTTAGATCTGCTTCCTTTTCCAGCTATCAGCTACTCTTTACCTTTCTATGATCGCTACAGATCTCAAGGGATTAGTCTTTATTTGCTGTCACAATTTGCTCTTCTGTCATTCCTCGTATTCTGTCCCCAAATGCCAATGCTGATCTCATTCCATCATCATTAGGACAACTTTTGGCCATGTTGCCCCTCCTCTCTCCCTTATGTTTCTTGCGTCCTACAAATTCCATGCTGCCATGGTCCTCCTCCTACATTTACGCTGAATTCTTCAATGATTCCCTTTTCCCTGGCCGCCCCTTAAATGGATACGTCTTGCAGGGCTCTGACCTGGTCCTATTCTCACCCTCAAATCTCCCTGTGTTATATTTTTCACTTCTTCTCTCATCTCCAGGCACATTGTGCCATGCCTGCATCTCCACTGTGACCTCTCTCCTTGGTTCCAGAGCTGGGTGCTTGGGGGTACCACAAGCTCTGCAAATACAACACACCGAACACTTCTAGTCTGTCTTTCTCTCATCTTTGTCTTATTTAACTGAATCGCTATCTTTTCTGTCTCCCAGGCTAGAGACCCTAAAATCACCTTGGATTAAACATTCCTTGTAACTCAATCCCACTGTGCCATCTGTCCCTGAATCCTGTGGATTTCACCATCATTATTTCCCTTATATACGTTCTACCCTCTCTATTCCCTCCACTCCAGTTTAGACCAGAGGCTGGCAAACCTTTTCTATGAAGGGCCAGAAAATAAATATTTTAGGCTTTTCAAGTCATACTGTGTCTGTCTCAACTTCTCCACTCTCTCCTTGTAGTGTGAAAGCAGCCATTGATAATATGTAAACGAATAGCCATGACAATGCGCCAATAAAACTTTATGTACAAAAACAGGCTTTTGATCTGATTTAGCCCAGAAGTGTGACTTGTCACCCCCCTGCTTAGATGATTGTTATCCCTTACCTGGTTTATCTCATTTAGTCCACCAGCTGAACTCCCTGCTTACTTTCTTCAAACCCAACTTTTTTTTTATTGTACGGTACAAAGTAAATATTTGTCAAATGAGTGGATGAATGGTCTTTCTAAAATGCAGACCCAATTAGACACATCAAAAATTGAGACTCTAGTTAACTCAGTATTCTGTGAACATGCCACATGTCCACAGTCTATGTAGCTCCCTTAAATGTGTTCTCCAGGCTGGACTGCTTTCTCCTGCTGCCCCCCCACCCCCACCCCATCCTCTTCCCTGTCAATCCATAAAACCCCGTCTATAAGGCTTCAGTGAAACACTCCCCGCTCAGGACACTTTCTTCTCAATACTGTCTTGAATAATATTACCCTTGTCTCCCTGTATCCTGCCACATTGTGTCTGCTACATAGGGAAGTCGTTTCTACCTGTATTTCTCTCCTCCCTCAAACAAAAGCACCTCACAGGGCTAAAACTGTCTTTAAAAAAAAACAACACTTTATTGTTTAAAAACTTATCTTTTTTATTTCCCAACATATTATTCTGCTCAAAGAGACAAGCTCCTCTATTTATATATTCTCCAACTTCAGAATTTCAGATACGAAATATATGTATTTCCAATTCACAGTTACAAAAATCTATGGTCAAGAGCTAAAGCAAGTCTACTCGACTCACCACAAACATACAGCATTTGGGATTGGTCCTTCAGTCTCAATCACTGCTTGCTCATCAGTCTATAGCATGATTGCTCAGTCTGTGATTAGAAGTTAAGGAAATGGGGAGAATATTGAAAGAACTAGGAAGAGGAAGATCGATGGGGGAAATAAAAGAAGAACATTTAAAAAAATGAAATTGTCAGGGAAATGATGAGTGTAACATGCATACGTGGAATCATGTGTCCATAGACATGATTTTAAAGGACAAAGAATGAAACAATTTGTGAAGCAACAATTTCAATGGGAAGCCAGTGCGGTTCCATGATAAGCATGAACAAAGAAAAGTGGGTACTGAAGAAATGAAAAAGTAGTTTGAGGGCTTGTTGATAAGGTAGTTACTAGCCACATGTGGCTATTTAAATTGAAGTCAATTGAAAGGAAATAAAAATTAAAAATTCAGCTCCTCATTTGCACAAACCACATTTCAGATGCTCACCAGTCACTCAGCACTGGCAGCTGCATATTGGACAGTGTGGGTACCAGACATTTCTGGTGTCACACAGTCTGGGTGCCTCTTAGCCTAAAGCTAACTCAAAAAAGGGTGGGAGCTTGTTTGAGAAGTTGATGAAACTTCAGTCAAAAGCGAGGGTAGTTCAGGGGTAGAATTCTCACCTGCCATGCAGGAGACCTGGGTTCGATTCCCATCCCATGCACTTCCCCCCAAAAAAAACAAACCTACAAAAACAAACAAACAAAAATTCCACAAATGGTGCTGCAATAACGGGATACTCAAATGGAAAAATAACGAAATGTGACCCGCACCATATAGCATACAAAAAAAAAGCAACCAGTGGTTCCACAGAGTTGGAGCCGTGGGACTCTGCTCATCGCCAGTGTGAAGGGGGACTAGTTTGCCCTGAATAGATACCTCAGAGCCTAAATAATTCCTGATACTTATCTAGAACATTAAGTGTTACTAATATCATTGAGGGTTTTTTTCCAATGCAGATTTAAATGTCCATTTTGGAAACAGACATACTATAGAGTATTTTTCAATAAATGAGTGGGTCATGAAATTCATTTAAAGAGACACAAGCAGATTTTTTTTGTGAAATAGATAGAGCTGAATAGAATGTATCAGTTCATGTCACACGTTGTAAGGGCAAGTATTGTTTGGTATATTTTCTTTCAGTTATAGAGGTATGTATATCTTAATGTGGATCAGGTCCAAAGAATTTGAAAGCCAACTCGTTTTCAGAACATAGGTTAGCAAGGAAGGGAAATGTGTGTCTAGTTTTTAAAGTGCAAAATACAGACTCACACTTCATTCTAATTGGCTGCCTGGAAGAATACAAGCTCAAACTCTCTCAATCACTTGGACTTTGAAAAACCAAACTTAAAAGCAACCTTTCAGAATCTAATCTGTTTGGTATTTACTTTCACTTATTGGAAATGTTATGTGGACTTTTATTCATTCCTAGATGTGTGTCTGCATCCCAGAAGAAAAAAAATTTTTCTGCCACAGAAATTAACTTGCCACTGGGAAACTGCTTGGGCATTTTTTTTTTTTTTTTTTACCAGAAGTGGACTGCCCCTGCAAGCCAGGGTTAGCAACTCAGAGATCAGGTGTGCTTATCTGAGCTGTTCTGTAGCCCAGGAAGTGCCATGTTCTTTAAGCCATCCCTGTAGGTGCAGACCTATTGTGGGTGGGACCTTTTGATTAGGTGGTTTCAATTGAGATGTGACCCACCCAATTCAAGGTGGGTCTCAGTCCTTTACTGGAGTCCTTTATGAGAGAAAAAGCCAGAGAGAGTGCAGAGAGAGAAAAGCCCCAGAGTTGCTAGGAGAATACTCCCAGAAGCCCACAGAAGAAGCTGCTGGAACCAGAGCTGAAGGCAGCAAAACCCAGGAGTGAAGGACCAGTAGACAGCAACCATGTACCTTCTCATATGACAGAGGAGTCCCGGATGCGGGTACCGTCCTGTTGGGACATTTTCATAGCCTTGTAATACATCCCCATTGTAAAAGCCAACCCATTTCTTCTGTATCGCATTCTGGCAGCTTTAGCAAACTGAAATAGTGGGCATGACCACCCCCCAGCCCCCACTGCCACCTCATGTGAGACACAAGACTGGAAAGTGCTGCCTGTTTCCCCAGCTGCACAGCCCGACAGTCACCTACATACTTGGCAAAAACAAAAGCTCTATTAAATTTTGAAATGAGCGAATAATGCCTGTCTTATTCACGTATTAATATGATTTATTTAAAAATCCCTGGTCCTGTTGCCTCAGAACAACTTATAATACTCTGTTTATCTCTTGGAATGCTGACAATGAGAGTTCAGGTTTCTCCCTCCAGCTTTCTGAATGATCTTATTTGGAGCTGGGGGAGCCCAGTGTACTGTCTGTCCTATATATTACATGCTGACATGGAAACCTTGATTGCTGACTTAGGTCAATTTAATTAAAAATTAAAAGAAAAAAAAGCCCAACCTAATGAAAGTCCCTATGGATGGCCACCCAAATTTGCAGAAACCTTGAACACTTGATTAGTCACTTGAAAAATAGCATTGATTACTTATAATTGTCATTAAATTTCAGTCTCCAAATTCTTTCCTCAGGTTATACATCAAATCAGTTCTGATTGAAACATATACATCTGCTTGGTCTAAATTATCAACATTTCCATAGGCAAGAACTTTTTGCTTTGATGGGGGTAGACATTAACTGAAATTTTGGAAGTAATTTTCTCAGGGCATTTGGATGGATGAGATGTTCCTAAATCCTTTGCCCAGGAGCTTTTATTGTACATGGTTTTATTTTATTTATTTATTTTTTTAATATGGTGGCTAACAGTGTTTTATTTCAGAATGTTTCTATATATTTTCATTTACCCTTCAGTTTTCTCTCGGAGACACTGTATTACCTGGCTCAGTGGCCTACATGCATTAATTCCAAATTAAATTAATCCTGAATTTATATCACCTAAGGAATTTAGACTCCTGGACCTTATATTCCTGAGGATCTTTCCACCTGACCTTCCACAGCCACCTCAAATGCAACATGTCCAATCCTGAACTAGTCACCTTCTGGATTCAAACTGTTTCCTCTTTGAGACATAATCCCTGTTTTAGGAAACAGTGTCAGCATTTACCTCAGGGCTCAAACTAGCTGCCTTGAAGTGTCAACATCCCTCCTCATTCAGCTGTTCACCATCTTATCAGTTCTTCCATGGAAATGCATCTTAAAGCTCAGACCCCCAACCCATGCCTGAGACGGGGCTCCCATCTCTTACCCACATTACAGCCACAGCTTCCTCACAGCAATCCCTGCCTGCAGTTTCCTCTCTATTCCAGTTCTGGCATCTACGCTTCCTCTCTGCTACCTTCCTAAAACAAACAAACAAACCTAGTCATAACACTCCTTGTAGGACACTCCCCTGCCGGACAATCCTTGTTAACTCCCTGTTGCCATGAGAAAGATAAATGCTCTTCACCACTGTCCCCTTACTGGCGTCTTCTCCTCGCTGCCCTTCCAAGGCTTGATGCTTCAGTTTTCCCTCCGCTCCCCTCAAGTGCCGGGGGTTATCGTGTTCCCTGCTTTTACAGTGCTGCTTCTCTTAGAATGCTAATATCCTTGTTCCCCAGAAAAACAACTTGTCATCTCTCAAGGCTAAACTCAGGTATCACCTCCTACAATAACCTTTTGTGATACTCCAAGAAGTTGGTCAGTTTATTGCTCTCTCTTTTTTCCATTTCTTTATTATAGATCTTCTCATATTGCATCACTCTTACCTATTACCATGTGCATAGTATTTATTTGGGATGATCTCCAAATGTTTCAGGGTCGATTCCAACCCAGCTCTAAGGTAGTATTGTACTTCCTGGTTTCCTTGTGGTTGGATGGGACCAGTGGCTGTTTCCGGAAAATGAATTGAGAGTGGAAGAGATGAGCGTTACTTCTAGGCTGGAAGATTTAGATGCCGTGCAAGACTCTTCAGATGTTATTTCTCTTCTAGTCTGGTGCCTGGCAATATAAAAAATAGTGTCTTCTCCATCTACTTGGTTGTCTACTAACCCACAATGGACATTTAACATGAGCAAGAACCTCTGCTAGTTTTGCTTATGATAGCAGCATAACAGAGATGTTATCAACCCTGCCTGACATAGAGTGTGTTATGCCAATGGGATGGTGAACTCTACAGTAGGCTATTATTTAGCAATCTTAGTGCCCAGCAAGGGCATGTTAGGTGTTCAGTGAAAGGTTTCTTGAATGAATGAATATAGAAATAAGTTACTTAAACCCAAGGAAGATAAAGAAGCTACTATACATATAAAATATATAGTGTTTCCATGGCTTTTAAAAATAATGACCACTTGGAAAATGTACCTAGATGTTCCAAAATTGCTCTTCGGTAACAGTTTTCATTAAATTTTCAGTGCAATGAGGGGAATACTTGTTACAAAACAAATGACACAAAACAACATGTTTCATTGTAAATCTCTGTACCATTGGATGATTGATTCCCCTGGACCATCAGTGCCTTTTAGAAAGCAGCACTCAACAAGTGCACATTGCCTTGAATAGATGAGTCCCTAGATTGGCCCAAATGTGGAGGAGACCCAGTCACTAGCTTCAGATGTCTGCCTAGTGACATCTAGCCCTTTTGGAGCAACTTGTTACCAAGACTCACTTTTTTGTTTTTTTTTTTTTTTGGTGATGGAAAATGACATACACTGTCCTTGAGACAGCTGTGTACTTGCCTTTGTAAGTGACCAAAACTCTGTCAAAGCCCCCACATCCAAGCTAATCACTTTCATTTGTAAGTAAAGGTTCCAGCTTAGGAGTGAAGCTCATCTCTTCTACTCTCAATTCATTGCCCAGAGCTAACCATTGGTCTCACCAATCACAAGGAAACCAGGAAGTACAGTCCTACCTTACAGCTGGATTGGGAAAGGCCCAGAAACATTTGGAGAACAGCCTAAATAAACGCTATGCACATAGAATGCTTGCATCCTTGTGAGCAAGGATTCTTCCTGGCAGAATTTCAACATAAGGGAATTGTGACTAAGGGCAAGGAGACAAACTCTGGAGGCTTATCTAGCTGGTGAGGGCTTCAAGGGGATTTGTGTAGAAACCAGAGAAAAGTGAAATACGGCTGATTGACCAAGATAAGATAGGAACAAGCAAAGTGGACAATCCTTTGAAAGACAACAAGTGTAGACAACAGAGACTCCCCAAAAGAGGCACTTTTAGTGTCATTGTTATTATCTCATTGCACTGGGGCATGCACAGCTTGTGCTTCTCTAAACCAATAATCCAGGCAAGATTTCCAAGACCTTTGCTAGCTGTGGCACTTCTCTCAATAAGGCTTTTCCCTTAGGACGACAAAGGGATAGGACAGGCAGTGCACTTCACAGAGGAGGATTCGGCCCGGGAATCAGACTCCTCTGGCTGGAAGTTGAGTCCCAGAGCTACCGCCTGCTAGTGATGTGCTCTTCAGGAAGGTGTCCACCTCACTGTACTTCAGTTTTGTCATCTAGAAAATGTGCTTATTACACCGAATGCTGTGAAAATCAAACAAGGGCATGCAAGTATAACTCTTATCCAGACTAAATGCTCCAATAAGTGTTAGGAATTATCCCATTCTGAAATATTCATTAGAAAGTCCATTAGTTAAAGTCATAATCAGCTCCTTGAACTGAAGAGGTGAGGAATTGAAAGTGAAAGACCATTTTCATGATACACTATAAGTAAACTGTTTTATAAGATATACTTTTTGGTCCTGTTATCTCTGCAGAAGGCAGCAGCAGCTTAGAATCACAAACTCCTACTGACAGTAATAGCCTGTTCTGGTGGTTGAACAAAGCCCACAGTCTTTGCCTTTCTAAAGCACTGGCCCACTAGTAGCTGTAGGGTTTTTTTTTTTGCTTTTTTTTTTTTTTCAAAAGCTGCATTTGAGCTTTGTCAGCTGGCTGGGCTGAAGTTTATCCTGTGTCCACTTCCCTTATCAGCCACCCATGGCAGGCACACGTTTCTTTACTCAGTAAATGGCAGGATTTGAAGACTCCCTGTTAACAGAGTTAATCCATCTTCCTGCCGTTTTCTGTATTGAAATAACTTTGGAGCAGCTCATTGCAGAAAATGGAAATGGCCATGACTTCTGGGAAGTTTTCTCAGGCAGGGAGGAACACTTATTTCTAACAACCTCTTTCCGTGTGGGAACTCCAATGAGGATATGTCAAGGATGTTGCCCAAAACATCTGGGCTCATTTATGGTGGGGAGGGAATGGGTGGCTTTCACACTTCTCTTAACTCCTTATTGGGGAGAGAAATTTCCCACAGGTCAGCCCCTTGTACCACAGTTATATACCCTCTTAATATCCTCTTAATACTCTTCTAAAAAGGAGGTCTAGGGCCCCCCTTCCAATATGAAAAAATTAGAATGGGCATAGCCCAAATACCCCTGAAGAGTGGGAGAAAGATCAAGGGCGATGGTGGAGTTATACAGAGAAGGTAGGGTTTAACAAACGAGTATGGTTGCTGAATCATTACATTGATAGTTCTTTTGGTCTGCAGTATCTTAGAGCAGCTAGAAGTAAAAACCTAAAACTGTGGAACTGTAACACATACCAAACTCTGAAATCTGTTCTACAACTAATTGTTGCACTGTGCTTTGAAATTTATTGCTTTTTGTATATATGTTATTTTTCACAAGGAAAAAAAAGTTGACTGTGATGATAAAAAAATATTTATTCTTTCTAGCCTCCAATGCTCTGGAGCAGCTAGAAGGAAAAAATCTGAGATGATGGTATGGTAACCCATGACGAACTCTGAGATCTGTCCTGTAACTACTTGTTGAAAAGTACTTTGAAAACTATTGCTTTTTTCTTTCTTTGCTTTATATATATATGCTATATTATACAATTAAAAGAATAGTTAAAAAATTAAAAAAAAAAAAAAAGAGGAGGTCTAGGGACTTGCCTTCCTAACCTCTGCTGCCACAGCTGTGTGATTTCTCCTTTGCGTCAGGTCTCAGAAAAAGAACTTCACATATAAAAGGGACTTTTTATCCGGGGGCCCCTCAGCTTCTTTTGCAGAACCAGATGTGATGGCAAGATCCCCAGGCAAGCTGGCGCCACAACCTTCAGAAGGCACTGCACCTATCAGAAGAAGATAAACAGCCATGTGGTCAAGACCTGTCCTTGCTTGATAACTCTCCCCTCCTGGCACAAATTTTCCTTTAATCTTCAAGCTCTCAGAAAGAGAGATGGAGTCATTTTCTTTCCTTTTGCTCACTCCCACCTACTTTCTCCCTGCTTTCTCCCCTCAATAAATCTGTTAAGCTTTGACTCACTGTCCTAAATGGATTCCTTAATGACTCCATGCCCAACAGGTTGCTCTTTGCCACTGGGGGCAGCTGTTGTGGTCCCGTGGGTTGGGTGGCAGCAAAATGGAGGAATTTGACTCTGAAGACTTCCCCACCTCGGAGGATGAGGACTACGTGCCTTCAGGTGAAGAGTGTAGTGAAGATGATATAAATGGATTAGTGAAGGAAGATGAAGTGGATGGTGAAGAACAGACACAGAAAACCAAAGGGGAAAAAAGGAAAGTCTCAGAGGATTCCAGCCAGGAAGAGAAGTCAAGGTGGCCTCTCATTAGAAGGAGTGGAAGAGGAGGATTCCAAGGCAGACTCTGGAGAATGTAGCAGTGAGGAGGAAGACAGCTGCAGAGCAGGAGGAAGGCACTGGGTCAGAGGATGCAAGAAAAAAGAAGGAGGATGAACTCTGGACCAACTTCCTCAATAACGTGGGACCAAAATTAAAAGTGCCTCCAACTACACAAATTAAGAGAAGAGAAGAGACTGAAGAGGTGAATTCAAGCAAATTGTTGGTCAGAGTGGGAGAGCTAGAGAAACCTAAAGACATAGAAAAGGTTAAAATCACCATGGTGTTTGATTTTGCTGGTGAAGAAGTTAAGGTGACTAAGGAAGTGGATGCTGCATCCAAAAAAGCCAAATCCTTCTTCAATCAAAATGAGGAGAAACCTTAGAATAATGTTCCCTTAGCTCTGCCCACCCCCACTGCAGGATCAGGAATTGTGCAACCATTACCAGAGTCATTTCATCATCCCCCCAAAGAAACCCTGGATCAGTAAGGCCCACCCCAGTCAAGATGGCAGTGTGAAATGCTTAAAGGTTCCATTTCCTCAACAGAAGCTCTGAATAACCAACAAGAACTGGCAGAAATGTCATCCTAAAAACTCCAGAAAGCAATTAAATGACTGCAGGAACCAGGCGAGGGGCAAATCAAGAAAAGCTCCACGTACAAGCAATAGAATCACATACCTTGCAAAATCCCCTTGGGGGAATGGTGAGAAAGGAAGAAAATTCAACTTCCCCAAGTAGAGAATTCTTGATATTCTCACAAGCAGTGGAGACAACCAAAGTAATAGGCTGAGATCCCAATCTTGGCGTTTGTTTATATGAAACAGCCCCACAAAAGATAGAACCTCTTCTGTTGCTCAGATGTGGTCTCTCTCTCTCTCAGCCAACACAACAAGCAAACTCACTACCCTCCCCCTCTCTACGTGGGACATGACTCCCAGGGATATGGACCTTCCTGGCAATGTGGGACAGAAGTCCTAGAACGAGCTGGGACTCAGCACAAAGAGATTGAGAAAATCTTCTTGACTGAAAAAGGGAAGAGAGAAATGAGACAAAATAAAGTGTCAATGGCTGAGAGAGTATCCTGGAGGTCATTCTTATGCATTAAATAGATATCACGTTTTTAGTTAAGGTATAACAAAGAGGCTGGAGGAAACTACCTGAAAATGTAGAACTGTGTTCCAGTAGCCATGTTTCTTGAAGTTGATTGTATAATGATATAGCTTTTGCAATGTGACTGTGTGATTGTGAAAACTTTGTATCTGATGCTTCTTTTATCTACCTTATGGACAGATGAGTAAAACATATGGATTAAAAATAAATAAATACTAGGGGGAACAAATGATAAAATAAATTTAGTAGATTGAAATGCTAGTGATCAATGAAAAGGAGGGGTAAAGGGTATTTTTTTCTGTTTTCTTTTTATTTCTTTTTCTGAATTGATGCAAATGTTCTAAGAAATGATTATGGTGAGGAATATACAACTATGTGGAAAAAAGAATGTTCATATTGTATGTTGATTGGTTTTATTAATAAAAATTAAAAAAAAAAAAAAAAGAATCACATACCACTAAGGCTGGGCCCTTTCTCCACCCCCTTACCAACTTAACTCAGACCCAGCCCCCTCCTAGTGCCAATCCCTGATCCAGAGGGAGCAGCATAACTCTCATACACATACTTGAGCATGTTTGTCTGGCCCAATGTGTCTGATGGTGGCCTGAGAGACTCACTGTCTTAGAATTTACTCCATATACAGAAAACAGCTAAAGAGCTCTCCTGCAGATTCTGTGGGAAGTCATTTAAGTCACATGCCTGGGGCAAGGGATTGCTATCTATGGGACTTAACAGTGCAATACTGGAAACTAACTTAGGGAAGAGGAGAAATTTGGAACCCTATAGACTATGAATTCCTAGGGTCCCACAAGCAAGGCCATGACAAGATGCTTGAGCAGAAAGGAGGCCTTTATGCTTTGGCCTAGAGCTATTCTCTAAACTCATTGTACGGATAAGCCCTGAAGGAGAGCACTGGCACCCCTCACTCTGCAAAGACTGGAAAAGGTGCTTCGTTTGGTTGTTTTTGGTAGCTCCTGGCTTTCCAGAAAAGCTCTGTCATAGCACTAGTTGGATACAAGCTTAAGGATAGATGCCTCAGAGTCTAAATTCCAAATATCAAAAATGTCCATGTTTCAGTGCTCGCTTCAGCAGCACATATACTACAATTGGAACAAAAAATGTCCAGGTTTCAATGAAAGGTTACAAACATTAAAAAAACAGGAGGCTGTATGGAGTAGCGTTACCAGCTCAGCATCGCCAGCTCAGCATTGCCAGCTCAGCATTGCTAGCTCAAATTAGTTCTTTGGACACTCGGGCAGTATGGCAGAAGCTCTTTTATTTCTTTCTCATGAGAAAGAGCACTCACAGGAATAAGAGGTGAGCAATTGCAAAGCATGCAAGCGCAGGGTCCTTTGTCTTTGTCTCTAATGCAAAGGAGTCCCTCCCCCGTTCGCCATTGACTGGCTACTTAGGAGTTACAATCTAGTCTCAGAAACTAATCAATTAAAGAGTGAGTTTTCTACACCTTATTATCATAATTATTCATTTGCCTTTGACCAATCACAGATGAAGCTATGCTGAATCCTTCATTTGTGTATTTAACGGCCCTTAGAGGGGACCAGTCAGGTAAGCCTCATACTTGACCAATCATAGATGAAGGTATGTTGAGTCCTTCATTATCATATGTTGTTTCGGGGGTGAGGACAGGGGTGGGGGGAATGTGAGCCAGGTTAGAAGGTTAAGGTTTAAGTTACTTCTTACTTGAGGGGAATGAGTCCACCACCCCGTACAAGGTGATATTCCAGGCAAAGTAGAAAATTGAAGCAATAGCAACAGTCAATGAGGAGGACCAGATCTGAAACATACTAGACAAAGACTTCTTTAAAAACTGTCCTGGGGGGTGCAAGGGTAGTTCAGTGGTAGAATTCTTGCCTGCCAAGCAGGAGACCCAGATGCAAATCCTGGCCTATGCACTTCCCAAGCAAACAAAGAAACTAACAATAAACCAACAAACAAAAAATTCAACAAATGGTGCTGCAATAACCAGATACTGACATGGAAAAAGAATGAAATGTGACTTCACCATACAGCACACACACAAAAAAATTGTCCCAAACATGCTCAAAGAGTTAAAGGAAAACAGGGACAAAAAAAAACTAAAGGAAATCAGGAAAATGGCAGGTGAATGCAAAAAGAATAGCAATAGAAATAATGGAAATTTTGAAAAGGAACCAAACAGAACTGAAGACCTCAGGAACAGAAGTTAAAATTTCTTCAGCAAGAGCAGATTGGAATTAGTAGACTAAAGAATCAGATAATAAGAAGATAAGAATATTGAAATTAGTCAGTCTGAGGAGCAGAGAGAAAAAAAAGGATAAAAGTGAGCAGAGTCTGAAGAAACTGTCTGGCAAAACTGTCTTTCAAAAATGAAGATTTCCTGGAGCCTGCCCACACCAAAAAAAAAAGGAGATTTATATTTTCTCTTTTTTTTCTTGAAGTAACGAAAATGTTCTAAAATTGATGTGGTGATGAATGCACAACTATGTGATCATACTGTGAACCACTGATTGTACACTTTGGATGATTAAATGATAAGTGAATATATCTCAATAAGATTGCATTTAAAAAATGAAGGAGAGAGAAAAAGAGGTCTAATGAACAGGAAAGCCCATGAGAAAGTCAAGACATTCTGTGTCCTTCTCAGCCTCTTGGCACTGGCTCTTTCCCAGGTCACCCATCGTTAGCAGAGAAGGGATGGGAATGGATCCTGCACCCACCTCAGAACTCCCAGGGTCCCCACACTTGCTAGATCTCTTGGGAGTGCTCTGCTATAGTGTTGTTTCCATGTGATTTGTCTAAGGGTTTGGAGCCCTTTGACATCAGAAAGCAAGGAGATAGAGACACACCTTCTCAACTTTAGTTCTCCCTCCTCTTGCTGTGGATCATTCTCTATATTAAAGATCCCAATTTAATGAGAAACCAGGTAGTTCTGAGGACAAATTAGAATGGAAATCAGCATTCCTGTCTTTCTTTTCTTCCCCCAGATTCTTAGGTTAGGTTAGGGGCTCCCTTGCAGAAATGGTCTACCTAGATTGTCCAGTAGGAGCTTAGCCTGAGAAAAGTGAGCATATAGGGGGTTCTCAGCTGGTTCCAAAGGGAACCTGGGCAGAGACTTCTCATTACATAACTTGAATCATGCACATCATGAACCACACGGATGGTCCCCTCTGCAGTTGTGCAGTGCACAACCTGCACAGCAGGGACCACAGCTTGAATCAGAATCTCAGTTCCTACCAGACTAATGATTCTCAACCTCATGTTGAGTTCAACATACTGCTGCATCAGTGCATGAGGAGGTGATTGCAAGTCTCTCATTACCAATACATTACAAATGTTTTCAAATGAGTTACTTCTTTATTATGAGTCAAGATCATCTTTAGGTCACTCTTGTTGAGGATGGGATATAGAGGTTTTGAGAGAGAGAAAGAGTCTCAGAGAGACAGACAGAGACAGAGACAGAGAGACAGAGAGGTACAACTACAGAATGAGAATTAGGCGCAACTGAGTGTTGGGATCATTTTTCCTTTCATGCCAAGAGTAGGAACATCATTGGTTAGGTGTTTCTGGAAAACAGAGCTCTCCAGACAAGACCAGGTTCTGAGGGCAAGGACTATTTCTTAGCCATTTTTCTAAAGTTTAGTATGTGCCTAGTACAGATTAAATGTTCTGCCAATATTGATTTGAGAATTTTGGCACCAATCCTCCTGGCACCACTTTGCATTTCAGGGTCTAGTGAGACATTAAGTTCTTCTCATCAAAGGTAGGAAACTGTAGAGCATGAGGGGCCGAACCCATTCCTGATCACTTATCTTGGATTTCATTTCTCTGCTTAGAATTTAGAGAACACCATTTTTGAAAGAATAGTTTCATAGAAGAGGGATAAACTTATTCAAGTTAGCAATGTAGTTATATCCCTGCTTTTTCTCAAAGGCCTTATTATTAATCTTCTTCTTTTTTTTGTTTAGTTATAAGTGTATCCCTCAGGTATATGGCATATACATGGAGAGAAGTAAGTGGTGGCTTGGTACAGATCTATTTCTTGAAATGGAAAAATTAAGTCAGTTAATTCAGAATTATACCAAAGGTGAACCTATAATGGCCGTTTTTCCCCTCTCTGCTGTTTTTTTCAAGCAGCCCCACCTTGGCTTAAAAATTACATTAAACCTCTGGCAGAAATAGAGTTCATGGGGTCCTCAGAGATCTTCTAATACAGCCTTCCCTTCACAGAGAAGGGCCTAAAATGGCAAACGAATTTGATCATGATGAAAAAGTAATTTAGACAAAAGTGTTCTGCCCTCTGCAGTGTGGGGAGGTAGAAATGAGCATGGGCTTGGGAGTTCAACAACTTAGCATTCAATTTTTGGTTCTTCGACTTGCTGGATGAACTTTGACAAGTTCCTTCTTAATTTCATTCTCCTCGTATGTAGAATAGGGGTACAATCTTACACTGCAGGGTTATACAGAGAATTAGAGGAGAAAAACATCTTTCACAGGGCTCGGCACACATTAGACTCACAATAGTTATCATTTAAAAGCACACTCTGCTAAGTATCTCCCAAACTGTTATTTGTCCCTGATTAAATTGATAACTCTAAATTAAAACAGCAAAATCATCTATAAAAACCATCTACCCCAACCCCCCCCCCCAACATAACTCCCATGCAATAATTGGCATAGCTCTTTCTTCACCATTACTATCCATGCATTGCAGAAAATATTCCGGGCTCATTTAAAGACTGAGTGCAAAGACTTTTTATAGTGCCTCAGCAACATCATCAACCTTGTTGTTCAGAGTGGTGTAGCCTATTCTGATCCTTTATACTCCTCAGAAAAGGCAGACAACCATAGATTTGCATTTTGATGAAGTTCCATATCTTCTCCAAAACCACTCACCAAGTGTGCATCAGGAGCCAGAAACCTAGCACAGCAAACACCAGACCATGTTGATTCCTTTCCTACCACATGAGATAAGAAGATTGTAATGCAGATGGCCAAAGACCAATAACTGATGCAATTTGAGGCTGTGCCAAGCAAATGAAAGGCTCAAGTTCAAAAGGACGTTTCTCCCTGAGTCTTTCTGGGGCTCTTCCTACATTCTCTCTGCTGCTATAACTTGGATTGGGACTTGAAGCTGGGACTTAAAGGTTTATGGTACGGTATTGATTCGTGTGGTTGCTTAATTGGCCAATGAGTATGTATAAGATGAAGAGATTTAGGACAGCCTTCAAGTTATTTTCAGCCTCATTTCATGTTCTGCTTTCAACTCACTAGGAACATGGAGCTGTGACTCCAGGAATGATGTCTTATGCTTCTTTGCAACCTTGTATCCCTAACTTGGTTCTGAAATCTGAGTATTATAGGTACTCCACCATGAACTAATTCCATAGCCCTAGAACTATGATTTTCTCACCCAAATCTTATCTCCCGCATTCTTTCCTTTTCCAAGAAATGGCATCACTCTCTATCCAATTGTCCAAGACAAACACGTATGGTATGCACTGATTCCTCTCTTTTTTGCCCAGCATCTCACCATGTTCATTTCTGTTCAGTTTCCTCAGAGCTGGCCTTGGCTTGTACCCACCTAAGTGGCCATATAGACTGTTAATATGTTGAAATCCTTCCAGACTAGTTGGTAAATAGTCTCTTCCACAAACCACCTGAGGGCCTCTAACCCACCAGCTCAAAACCCCTGTCCCTCCCATGGAATCCCCATCCTCTGTCCTTCCCCATGGCCTAAGAACCAAGCAATTAATGCCTAGCATAGGAAGAATAGATGGGGGAGCCTCCAGATATTAGCAAACCCAGTGCTAACTGGCGGTTGCTATTTTAACCATCAGTACTGGCTCTTCCTCTAAAATATACCTTGGCTCTACTCATTTCTTTCCATATGCATTCCCATTACCTTAGTCCCAAGCATCCACCGTCTCTCTTTGGGTTACTGTAGTAGCTTCCTGGCTCATCACCTACTTTGATTTTTGTTCTTCAACCAGTAGCCAGAGTGGTCATTTGAAAACATAAATCAGATTGTATCATTTTTCTGCTTAAAATCTGTTGGATTCCTTGTTTCTTTAATTCCATGTTCCTTACAATGACCTATATAACTTTACACAGTCAGGTTCTGACCAAACTCCCAAATCCATCTCCTAACCCATTCCCCTTTACACACTCTTCTTCACCCACACCTAGAAGCCTTTTGGTTCCTGGAACATGCTAAGATTGTGCCCATTCTGGTGTCTTTGCCCTTACTGACTCTTTACCTGCAACTCTCCTTCCTCTGGTTTTTCTGTTTTCCTTTTTTTCTCCCTTTCCTTATATAGTGTAAAAAGTATAGATTTTAAGTGTAAATCTTTTTCCCAATGTAACTTCTACCCAAAAGAAGAAATAGAAAATCCATTCCCTGCTGAAAGTTTCCTCAAACCTCTTTCTAGTCAGCACCCCATCACCCTACAGGCACCACTGTTCTTACTGCTATCACCATACATTCTTTTTGCCTCTTCTGGAAAGTCATATAATGCAATCAGATATTATGTATTCATTTATTACTCGCAGCATAATGCCTTTGAGATTCATCTATGTTGTTCTATGTATCAGTAATTCATTCCTGTTTATTGCTGAGCAGAATTCCCTTGCAAGAATATACCACAGTGTATGTATCTGTTCTCCTGCTTAATATTGTTTGGATTGTTGACAGTCTGGGGCTACTAGGAATAAGCTTCATGAATTTTCAAACTGCTATGAATATTCTTGTTGCAAGAATTTGGATTGTTGACAGTCTGGGGCTACTAGGAATAAGCTTCATGAATTTTCAAACTGCTATGAATATTCTTGTTGCAAGACTTTGTGGACATAAGACTTCCTTTGTCTTAAGTAGCAACCTAGGCGTAGGACTGTAGGGTCACAGGATAGGGCTATGTTTATATGATGCTGCCAGACAGTGTCCCAAAAGAGTTGTGCCATTTTACACTCCCACCAGTGATATATGGATATAAATTCTCATCATACTTGGTATCATCAGCTTTTTTTATTTTAGCCATCCTAGAGGGTGTGCAGTGGTATCTATTATGGTCTGATCTTTTGTATCAGACAGTCTTTATTTTATAATTTAGGCCTCACTCAAATGTCATTTCCTTCAAGGGAGCATCCTTGACTCTCTGTCTGGAGTTATTCCCCGAGTCACTTTCTGTACCTTTACATTATTTTATTGTCTTCATAACATGCATCATGGTTTGGAGTTTTCTCATTCTCTTGTTTACTGCTTATCTCCTCCACCCCTCCTTCCCCTTCAACTAACTTCATTAAGATCAAGGAGCTTGTGGATCTCATTAGCTACTGATTTTCCTGGGCCTGGATTTGTGCCTAACACAGGATAGGTGCTTAATAAATATTTGTGGAATGAATAAATTTAACTAACCTTTCTGATCTTCACTGTTTTTAGCTACTGAAGATGGGGACAATAATGCCACTTTTAGCCTTATTATGAGGATTAAATGAGAGAATGGATTTAAAGTTGGGAACCTATAAGGCCTGACTTGCCCCAGGTGGGTACTTCATAAATGTGAGTTTACTTTTCTTTCTGCTTTGATGGATGATAAGGTAGGAAGAGCAGGGGCTTTGGGGAAAGAGAGGCATGAATCTAAATCCAGGCTTCACTTCTTGATAGCAGCGTGACCTGGAAAATTAGCCAACATTTCTGAACTTCTGTTTTATTGCTTGTAAAATAGGAATAAGAAATGTCTAGAATAGTTTCTGGGCATAAAGTTTATATATCTTCACTAAATATCAGCCTCCCTTGATGAATTGAGTTTGCGTCACTGGATGGATTTGAAATGAAAAAAAATGTGATGCATACTAAAAAAAAGTCTATAATGCAGATGTTCTATAACTCCAATTGGCCTCCTAAGAATTGCCTTAGAGATTTTGAAGTGTTTTAATAGGATATGGTGGGTGTCATACAGCCCATGAGAGTAATCCCCTCCTCCAATGTCCATACTACCATTGCACATTCTCCTTTGGTAAACCTTGAATGAACTTTCTCTTGCTGATATTCTGCTGGCCCATGGTTAAGGCAGATATCATAGTGAATGAAAAGAAGTACCAGTCTGTGGCAGGTACAGTTTGTACTAGGGCAGAAAAGCCATGACAAAATATCCTTAACCACTAGAGCATTTTCCATAGGTGGGGCGTATCTAGATTGGGCCTGTTGGTGCACTGGTGGTGATTGCGGTCTTGTTCTGTGTTTTTTATATCCTCTAGTTTGGGTCAAGATAATAACGGTCATCGAGCACTTCATCCGGACCTTTGAGAATGAGTAGTTTTTCAAATCCTTTGCAGAATGAGGCAGGCTATAAATACTTCTGTGGTAGATTGAATTACATACCCCAGAAAGGCTATGTTCTCAATCTCAATCCATGTTCCTGTAGGTGTGAATCCATTTGTAAGTAGCATCTTCGAGTATGTTAAGGTGTCAGGTGTTAACTACATTATGACTAGGGTCTTCTAAGAGCCTATTTAGGTATGGCCCACTGAAGCAGATCAGCCTTTAATCTGTATTACTGGAGCCTTGTAGAAAGAAAGCCATAGGGAGAGCAGCTAGAAGCCAGAAGTCAGAGGAAACTGCAAGAGTGGACGTGCCATGTGATGGGAGGCAGAGATCCAAGCCAAGGAACCCCCAGGATTTCAGCAAGCCAGCATCAGAATACTGCACACTTCAGGGAGAAAGCATGGCTTTGCCGAGGCCTTGATTTTAGACTTCTAACCCCAAACCACGGGCCAATAAATTCTTGTTTAAGCCAACCCATTCTGTGGTATTTATTATAGCATCTTGGCAAACCTAAGACAGAATCCCTATGAGAACAAGTAATTAAGCAACACACCTTTCTGTTGCATAATTCTATCATTCATTTTATTTTGTTAATCTCATTGCTAAATAGAAAGGCTGAGCTGTTCACTAAAGGCCTGGGGGAGCTGAATGAGTGGGGTCCTGGGCATTTGCATGTGAACCTGTAAGATTTGCTCATGTGTTCCTTACTCCTGCTTCTCTGCTGAGCATCAGGGTGTTTGGGAAAGGGCAGGGTTAGGTAGGGAGGGTGTGCCTCTATCCTCATCCTGACTTGGAAGTCTGGGCTGCTCAGTTCCTGGAACGTTCCTTACCAAGTGATGAAACTACAAGCAATCAGGAGGGAAAGATGGTATATTATGGTCTCAGTTTGGTACTTATGGGAGCTCTAAGTGTTCTCAAACAGGATTTTTCAAGGCTTATTGAGTAGATCCTTGAAAAGCATTCCTACCTCTGCATAGTCACTCAGTGGATTTCCCTGTGGTCTCAGGGCCTTGTCCCTAAGTATTAGGTTCTCAATCAGAGAAGCACCGATGAGTCAGGTGTAAGAATCCTTTTTTTCTATCTTCCCACTCCACCAAAGTACCCCAATAAATATGGGAACTTCTATCAGACGAAATGGTTTCCTAACATTTGGACGGATATTCTCTCTCCAAATTCTTGAGGCCCAGTTGTCTTGGTGTCCCTGGCCCAAGGGCCACAAGTTTTCTGGAAAGAATCCATCTAGTCTCCATTTTGGATGCATGAAGGAAAAGGGACCTGTGTGAAAATGAAAGCTGCCTCTCTTTGCACAGGAAATCAGGTCTTCTGAATTGAGCATCTTCATCTGTGTTGGCTTCAAGTTTGGGGTGAAGGTTCACCTAGATGCTTCTTTTCCCTAAACCGTTCCTATAGATATGCTGCCTAACGAAGTTCAGTTATATGATGATTGAAGCTGGCAGATGTTTTGCTGAAATCACTAGTAGTTCAGCGTGAACAAGGAGGGAACAAAGATTTCCGAATAACTTCCTTGGTCCCAAAAGGTGAACTGAGTTTCTGAGACCCACATTTAAAGGGTTTGCATCCAAATGGCCATCCATCATCTGGGTATTGGACAAAAGAGATTTTGGATATTTTTAGTTCCACCCTTAGTCCACTTCTAAACCCACATAAAAGCAGCTTGGGACTGGTTGGAGCCCCACAGAAAGAAATAGGAGACTGAGATTTTTGGATAAAACTTTTTCCTTTTCATGGAGATAATTTGCAATACTGACTTTCAGCATAGACCTATAGCCTTTATCTTGATCAGAAAACATTTTGGATAGGGCAGGGGTGTGGGGTGAGCTCACTGCCTGCAGTGACTCGCACACAGGGACCCTGAATAAGACATTCATTGGCAGAAAAGCAGCGGTTACTGAAAAGGCTGGGGGAAGGTGGAGAGGAGGGGAACTGAGCCAGGCTTGGGTTCCCTCCTCCTCAGGGGAGCTATTTTTTCCTTTACATGCAAAGAATTGCTTTGTACAGCCAAGTTGGTCTCAATCCTGTTTACATAAAAGAAATCGAACATTTATTTTGTGCCGGGTTATTTTTTTCTTCCTTTGCCAGTCAGAGGGTCCTAGGCAAATCAATAAACAAAGACCCTGCTCTGTTTTCACTTTGTGACTGGGGAATCGGACTGGGTAACCCTTCAATGACTGGATTAGCTACCTCTGCGGGAGCTGAGATTTGCTGCCTTGGGTCAGATGGGCTGTCAGTGACAGGTGAGTCATGCTGGGAACCTGGTGTCCCAGAGGGCAATGGCAGGACCTGCAGTGTCCCTAGTTTCTTGGGTTCTGGTCGCAGATGATAGAGTAGGAGAGAGAAAACTCCTCTTTGGCCTCAGTGGAAATCAGCTGAAGCTCTGAAGCCTGATTTGATTACTCTAATCTTAGCCCAGGCAACAGCCAGCACCCTGGTTGGTCATTAAATTAACCAAAATACCGTTAAAACTACAGTCTGATATTTGACTCTGCAATGTTTCATGACTTGGAATTCCATAGAGGCACTTCATGCCGGGAGGCCAAAAAAAAAAAAAAAAAACTTTCTTAATTTTTTTCTAAATTTACCTGCCATGAATTTGGACCAACCCTTTGTTCTCTTGTTCTGGGACATGAAAAATAAGTGGGGGGTGTGGGGTGGGGAATGTATTTATTGTCAAAGCATTTTCTTAACCAATGTTAAATGGGCCCAGTTTCCCTCTTTCAAAGTTCACAACAGTGATTTTCATGGTGTTTCATTGTCTATTAATCCTGATCATTTGAGTTCTTCTTTTAATCCTGTTAGCCTTGGTTAGAGGAGCACAGATAGGGTCGGGGAAAGCAAAGGCTTTGGTAATAGGCCTGGATTTGGATTCTTATTGGTAGGTTGACCTGAGACAAGTCATATAACCTCCCTAAGCCCCATTTTTCTTATCTATAAAATGGGAACGCTGTCATTCACTTTAACGATATTATCTACAAAGAGCCTAGAAGAGACTAGCACAAAACAAGCTCCCAATAAACCATACTCAATATTGGTTTGATTCTCTAACTTTGGGTAACAGGGTCCCTCAACGCAAGAAAACCTGCGTCACTGATTGATTCTGGTGGCTCTATCTTCCTCTTGCGGCTCTAGAACGATGTTTAGGGGCATGATCAGCAGCACAGCCGTCAGACACAATATATGCTTGTGCTTGTATAAACATCTGACATATTCCAAATGTTACAATGTTATGCAAAGCACCCACAAAACTAAATTAAATCAAATTAGTCTTTGTGCCTGAATTGGACGTAATGTCTTACTTTGGGTAAACACATGCTTGAGGAAGAATATGCTTGTATTAAAAAAAATTTAATCACTAGTCAAGAGAGCCCTAAGGCTAGGTTTGGCCACTTACTAGTTGTGTCTATACAGGTAAATTAATTAACCACTTAGCCAGCTGGAAACACATGCTTGAGGAGAGTAAAATTGTGTTAAAAAAAAAAAATGAACTACTAATCAAGAGCTCTGAGTCTAGGTTTGGCCACTAACTAGTTGTGTATATATATGGGTAAATTATTTAACCACTTAGCCAGCTGGAAAAGCCTATAGAGTTGTTTTGTTTGCATGGGCTGGCACCGAGAATTGAACCTGGGTCTCCAGCTTGGCAAGTAAGAACTCTGCCTGCTGAGCCTCCGTGGCCCACCCGCCTATGGAGTTTTAATCATTGATATTTAAAGAGGTCTTAAAATAGGCAAGGCACTGTCCTAAACTCTTCACTTGTATCACATTCATTTAACAATTATCTGAATAGAAACCTATGGAATAGGTATATTATCCTTATTTTACAGATGGGGCCACTGAAGCTCAGAGAAATTGCGGGTGTTGCTTGAGGTCACACAGCTGGGAAGTGGCAGAACTAAAATTCAAATGTGATGAGTCTGGCACCACAGTTCATTATTTATTTATTTTTTTTGATTTGCATATGGGCAGGAGGCACCAGGGATCGAACTCTAGACCTCCAGCATGGCAGGTTGGAGCTCTGCCTGCTGAGCCGCGGCAGCCACCCCACAGTTCATTATTTTAGCCACTATACTCTTTTCCCTTTAGTAGTGATGGAAAGATCTGTAGGCAAACAGACCTGAGTGTCAGTCTCAGCAGCATGCTTTCCACCGATGTGATCTGGCTGAGATTTCCACTGGACTCTCTGAATTCGGTTCAGATAATGGACTGACAGGAAATTAAGTGCCATAAAATGATATGATGAAACCTAGCAAAAGGACCAAGTGCAGGCACAGAATGGTTAGAATGAAGTCATATCTCTGAAAAGATTAGAATCTGGAAGTCATTGCCAAGGGTGAAATCCCATGTAGTCAAAATTACCCTCGAAAACCCCGGAAATTGCTCACCACCTTCAGTATCCTTAGTTCTATGACATAGCCTGCTGTGAGGATGATAAGCCAACAAGTGATGGGTTCTCTGCAAACTCCAGTGGGCACTCCACACATTTCACTGACTAGCCTTTCCCTCCCTGTGACAACACTATTTAAATTGATATTTTTCTCTTTTACTGTCTGTGCGTAATTGAAATGATGTTTTTAAATACAAGAAACATAGCTCAACTGGCCTGTGCAAATTTTAGCTGAATTAGAACCACACCTTACAGGTGAGAAACTGTCAACATTTCCCACCCCCAGAATTGTTACTAGTGATTAAATATGAAGGTGATTGAAAACCTTTCTTAAAAAAGGGCCATCTAAATATACCACCACATTATGTGGGGCATGCATTTGAGTTCATGTTGAGCCATCATTTTAGATCCCTTATGCTCAGCTCTTGCTCATAATCACAACCATTCTGCCCTCTGGGTTTTCTTTTTGTTTTTATTTGTCTCCTTTTCTGTCTCTAGTTTTCCTTCCATACTGTAAATGTAGTACCCAACAAGGTTTGAGGTTTGTCCTTAAATTTGTGCTCTTTCACAATATGACTTTCAGCTCTCACATGGCATCATTCGGTTCAATACAGAGAACATTTTTCAAGGGTCCCCTGTGTTCCAGGTTCTGTGTCTGTTGCAGTCCTCAAGAAGCTTCAGATCTACAGCCCCCTTCAGAAAATGTCCACTTAGAAGTGTTGTCATCTCTTCCACTCAGTCTGTTTGATCCCTCAGATGAGCTGGCCATCTCCCTTGACGCTTGGAAGCTGCTTCCTGACTTTGGTTGCTGGCAGCAGCCTCTCTCTGCCAGTTGAACCTGAATGCTTTATGGCTAAACAAGCACCAGGTCCTGATTTTTGCCATCTTCTATTTCTTTTCTCCCCAAACCATTGTGGGAGCCTCCAGTCACTCTCTAGACCTCCGTGTCTCTAGTTTCATTAGGATATCCATGTTTGTGAGATTGATTTTCTTTATAATGCTTTGCACTGCTTCCAAGATAAATCCAAATGTAGTCTGGCCACAAACTAACGGTCCAGTCTTATCTGTCTCTTTGCTTCTACAGGATTCTGTATGAATACTTCATTTGTGCAGCTGGGGTTCTTATTGTCTCCTCCATATACCTGGCATTTCTGTTCCTGCATGTTCTGTACCAGTTGAAAAGATGTCAATTCCAGTCCCACCCCCAAATTAATCTACATTCAATGGAGTTGCAACTGAAATGCAAACAAATATGCTTTAGTTACATCTAAAATTCATTGGAAAGAACAGAGTCACATGAGTAGCAAAAATATTTTTAAAAAGAAGGAATTGGAGGGAAAACTTACGCTGCCAGATGTTAAAATGTAACCTATATTTGCATCTAAATAAAAATGCACTATCTGTAACAGAGTTCTAGAACACTGAAATAGAATAGACAACCTCAAATGCAAAGAAAGATATGTATATTTTTAATATGTGAAGACAGCCTTTAAAAAAATAATGTGAAATAATGGATTACACAAAAAATAATGATTGGATATTTTTATTTACAATATTAAGTTAATATGTTACTTCTCAGCATATGCTAAAACAAAGTGAAAGAAAATTTAAAATAAAAAGATAAAATATGCCATAAAAGTATCAGAAGAAACCTTAGTTAACTATTTATGTAATCTGGCACATGGGAGGTCTTTTTAAGCATGAGCCCAAGGCAGAAACCACAAAAGAAAACATTTAGATATGTAACTACATAAAAAATGAAATTATGCATCAAAACGTATCATAAACAAAACTGAGAGGCAAATGGCAAAACTGAGAAAAATATTTATAACATATACTACAAAATTTAGATTAATATTTTCAATATGTAAAGTCTATCAGGTTTTACAAGTCTATCACAAAAAAATAAACACAATAGAAACAAAGGGGAAAAGGCTACGAGAAGGCAATTCATAGCGAAGAACTATAAATGGTCACTAAAAATATGAAAACTTATTTAATCTCACTTGTAATTAATGAAATAAAAATTTGAATAAAGTTATCTCTGAACAGTAGGAATTTTACTTTGTAAATGTCCATATTACTTGAAATTTTTAAAAACATTAAAATAAAATAAAAAATAAAATACGCTACTGTGAATTTAGTGTAAACATAAAAACACTGTCTTTTGAGTTTGTAAGCATGATCTGATAGAAATATATTTATTGGAAATATGTTTGCTAATAAATCCATCACTAAGGGAAAAAGTAGGCTATAGATTAGATTGTGTGATGAGATCCTATTTTAGTGAAAATACACCCATGAATATAAAAATATGTAGAAGAAAATCTTGATGCATAGAAAATAAATTTTAACAGAAGTTGTCTCCCAGTGTTGGAAATATACTTTGCTATTCTAGCTTTGTTTATCTATTTTCTAAGTTTTCAACTATGCAATTGTATTGCTCATTGGTTGGTTCTTTTAATACTGAACATTATACTTATGAGCTTCACTCATGTTGCTGCCATACAGCTGTGGTTTGCTCGTTTTCATTGATATATAGTTTACTTCATTGTGTTGCAAATATTTTATTTGCCCATCCTACTGTTGATGGACAATTGGGCTGTTTCCGCGTTTAGGTTATTATGAATAATGTTGTTCTGAAAATTCTCACACATGTTATTTGGTACACATATGTAAGCATTTTTGTTAGGCATGTACTTAGGAGTAGAATTGTTGGATCATAGGGGATGTGTAAGTTAGATTTAGGAGTTACTGCCAAACAGTTTTCCAAAGTGGTTGTGTAAATTTTGCACTCCCACTGTGACATGTAAGAAAATTCTGGTTTCCCTACATCCTCACCTTCACTTGGTATTGTCAATCTTTCATTTCAGCCAATCTGGTGGGTGTGTAGTAGAGTCCCGATGTGGTGTATTTTCCTGATGACTGATGATGATAAGCACGTTTGCATATGTTTATATATAAAAGTAAGAGTAAAATTGTATTGAAAAATTACTCTCCTATCATAAACATTTCCATTGAGTTATCCAGGAGAGGTTGTTTGGATGATACATCAAAAACAAGCTGGTGAGAGAAGACTGACCTTTTCTTCCTAGATGTCTGCCAGTTGTCTTTTTTCCAACTATCTAGGTGATGTCTGAGATTTTTGGTTGTTTGTTGAACTTACTTATGGTGAAATTCTCTGGAAATATTCTGAAAGTTTTCAAAGGTCCACCACCACCACCACCCCAACTCCTATAAGAAATGGGCTCCAGCACCATGGAAGCCTAAGAGAGGTTCAGTTACCTCATTTAGGCTCTATTTAGGGTTGATTGTTTTTCTTTACTCACTGCTTGCTCCCCTAATCCCCTGGCAGAGTTGGAGAGCTGTCACCTTCTCTGTATTGGGCTATAACGAATCATATCGGCCATAAAGCATTTGCCTTGTTATCAGAGGACAGGTGTGGTTATGAATGATCCAAATCTGGGAAAGATGGTGAGATACTGGGTGACATCTCTGGGCCCAAGCTATGACAACTGCTAGCATTTCTTGCAAGCTAACATTCCTTGCATATTTACTCCGTGCCAGCAACTGGGCTAAGCACTTCATAGATATGGCCTTAAATTATGCCTTTCAATAGTGTATGAAGGTAGTGATGGGAAATTAAGCTATTGTTCCCAATTCTTCCCTTGTCTTTTGGATATAAAAGTACATATCTTACCCTTTGTCATTTGACTTGGCAGCACTGCAGGTAGCAGAGTATACATTCCCCTCCCATTAATTTTGACCTTGGCTAGGTGACTTGCTTTGGCTGATATGATTCGTTATCATAGCAGACATTATAGGAGTAGTTTACAAAGGCTTTGGCAATTTAACATAGCTTTTCTCACTATTGTGATCTGCATAAGAGGAGCACTCTTTAGGTAGCTGTACCCCTTAACCTGGGCATCAGCATGGAGCTTCAGGTAGAGCAGACCTGAATGCAACTGCAACCCTGGGTCCACCAGAATTGGAGCCAATCTGCAGACCCAGGAGTGTAAAAATAAATTTCTGCTGGTGTAAGCCATTGAAATTTGAGAATGTTATTGTTCAACAGAAATGGACTAATATAGCAGTATTCTTTTCTACCCATTTACTTAGTGAGTAAATTTAAGCTTAGAAAGCTTAAACAACATGCTCAAATCACATACCTAATAAAAGAAGGAACCAGGATTTGAGTAAGGACCGTATGAACCTCTGTTTGTAAACTCTATGTTACATCTCCTTTCAAACTCTCAACAGGCTGGGGCATGGGCCAAAACAATAGGATGGAATTTTATTGGAATGAATACGTGGCACAACATGTTAGTTAGAACAACAACAACTACAATAACAGTAACTAGGAAACAAACAGTCGTATTCAAGAAAATGAACAAGGAGTTCTCAAAGACTTCAAAGTCAAGATGTGACTCAAAGACTTGAAGCTCAATTGAGATGGAAAAGGTGGTTCAGTATGAGGCCATACTAATGAAGTACCCCCTGGATTAAGGAAAATGACAATTCTTTTTACTCTGGTTGGTCTAAAGACACCTGACGTGTTACATTAATTCCAGGCAACACATTTTAAGAGGGATATTGACAAACTAGACTGTGTCCAGACGAGAGTGAGCAAGATGCTGAGAAAACTCAGATATTGTAAAATCAAAGAGTCTAAGTATTTAATCTGAAAAATAGAAGACTCTGTCTTAGGACATCTAAAAAGCTAAAAGGGACAGGAAGGAGGCCAAGCTGCCATCTCCTCTCACGTGGATTCCTGCACCCCATTCTGTTCACCATACAGAATGGTGAAAGATGAGAGATCTTTTCAAAACACAAACCTGACCTTGTGATGGCTCCACCTCCTTTTCCACTCACCAAACATATCTGTGTGTATATGCATGTACATGCAAGCAGACACTGATGCTTCAACACACACACACACACACACACACGTACATGTAGTCTTCTACACATAGGTTCTTCCAAACACAGAGCTGGAGGCAAAGGTTGGGTGTTAATTCTTTACTGCTTCACTGGGAGGTCTGGGAGAAAGAATAAGGTAGAAGAGAGATACAAAAGAAGGAGAAGCAAATGTGAAGTGCTAGTACTATTATGAGACCAGCTGGTGGCTGGTCTCCACAGGGACACAGCTGGTGGCTCGGTCTTGCCATCATGTCCAGACAGACTGTATGGAACCACTGGGCCTCAGACATCTTATTGGAGGAAGAAGGGGCAGGGTGGGGGAATTTATCTGTTGATTCCTTCCCATCTCCTATGGAATCATCCCCTCCCTACTGCTCATTCTGGGCTATAGCTCCTAGCCTATTGGAATCTGGGTCCCAGTCCATATGACATATAGTTTTATCAATTCTGGAGGTAGTAAGAGGAGGCAGAAGATCCATGTGTCTGGTAGGGCTGGGGCTGGGCACCAAGGCAGCATGGAGCTCAAGTTGGAACTGGCATGCCCCCTGGGGTGGCCTGGATGGCTAATGGTGTTGGGAGTGAGGGGGCAGTTCCTATGGCTGCACCCTGCAGGGTTCTCTGTGAGCTAGCAGCCAAGGGACTAGGAGAGGGTTGAAGCAGATATATTCTGAGGAGGTACATATATTGGGTGGCCTACTGGCTTCTGCCCATTTATCTCTTGTTGGATAAATGAATTTCTTTTGGTACCATAAGCACACCTTGATTTCTCCTGCTAAAAGCTTATTCTCTCTGGAATGTCCTTGGCCCCCACTCCCATTTGCGAGTTATTTATCTCTTAGCTCTCAGTTCATCATTGATTCTTCTGAGGAGGTTTCCAGCTACATCCCCTGCTGTCACCTACCCCAAAGCCTGGGTTGTACCAAGTCATAGAATTCTGCCTTTTTTTTCCTCCAGAGTACTTAGCCCATGTGATATTTGATTAAGGTTTATCTCCCCAACCAGGCTATAGACTACCTGGAGGCAGGGTCCACATTGCTGCATCCCCAATGTCTGACAAGACAGCAGGCATTCATTAAATACATATTTCAATATGAAAGAAAATCACATAGATTTCATGTGACAAATGAAGACCAGTTTATACTTATAGTTATCCTAAAGAGGGGTGGGCTGACCTTGATGTTTGATTTTCCTGATAATGAAAAATTTCAAATTAGGAATGGCTCAGACGATACCTAGAGACAGCTCTGAGAATCTCTGCTTTGACTTGATGTATTCAAATCAAGCCCTGGTGTATAACCTATTCCGAAGGCTCTTGGCACCATCCCTTTCCTCTGAACTCTCCAGCCCATGAAGCATTTAGGAAGCATTCTGTTGCTTCCAGCGGTTGGTCTTTCCTGTTGGTCTCTCTGTTTCTGGTGGATTGAGTCTGTGATCCAAAGAATGGGGCTAACTTGGTAATCAATTCTGTTTATTCTGCCCATTCCAAGGCTTGAATTTGGTGAGAGTGTGTGGGTTGGAAAGCTCACAGAATATCAAATTCAGTGGGGGGGATGCCTGATGGAGGCGGGGAGGAAGCGAACAGGAAGTGAGAGGAACAGAGCAAGGCAATGTGTCCCTAGCTAACAAACTCTGAGAGGAATCTGCAACTTCTCAAAGGCTGGATATCAGATGTCCCAAGGATGAACACATCTAGTGCTGCATAGTACACTTCTGCTTTCAGGGGTTGGCTCCAGCCAGCTAAGCGTGTGCAAAAAGCAAGAATCCCCAAAGGCTGGCCCCTGTAGCAGTATATCTCTTTAAGAGTTTATCAGTGTTGCAAAGTTCTAATGTTCATTGCCTATGGTTTGCTCCAATGAATGCTTGTTAATGCAATTTCATTGTTGCCTGAGGAAAAAGAGCCCCTGTGACCCACCGTAATAACTGCTTTAATGTGGGGTCTCTGCTTTGGGTCTGTATAGTATCCTTTAACAAATGAGCAAAAGTGGCCAAAGTTATATCAGGCAATGCTGCCAGAGGTTTATGATAAAAATCTCCAGTCACTGCCAGGGACAGTGTGAACCCTGTCCGTCTGAGGATTAACTTTTCTGTAGTAACAGCTAAGAACTTTTTGGTGTTGTTTTAGGTCTCACTGCATGCCAGGCACTGTGCTTGGGGGGTGAAGGGAGGGGTCGGAGAGGGGGTTGCTTTATATGAATGATGTCAATTAGTCTTCATAACAACTCTCTAAGGTAGATATTAGTGCTTCTACTTTGCCAAAGAGAAAAATGAGACTCAAATTGGGTAGGTGACAAATATTGGGGCTGCCCTTCCCTTGTGGCTACCCTAGGATGACCTGAAAATATGAAACCATAAGGTCAGAGGCTGCTTGTCACCCACTGACCATCAGGAAACCTGTCTGTTTCCCCAACTCGCCTTGAAAGCTTATGAAGAGGGTGAATTAGGGGTGGATGGGATACATGGAAGCTTCCAGCTCAGCATTCTCCATCTCTCCCAGGTAGCATAAGACCTAGCTGTGACAAATGCTGGAGTAAATTAGAAATGTTATGATGTCAGGAAAATTAATGAGATGCAGTAGGACCTCGTTTTATGTAACCAATATGTTCCAAGACTCTTTAAGTAAGTTGAAAATCACACATAATAGTGAACTCCATTATATAATAAATATTTCATAAATGGACATACCTAGCACACTTATTTTTTAAATAAATAGGGAAAATAAACACTCTAGTAACAATAAGTAAACAATATCAGCCATAGAAATACTTTTTTTAAAAATTTTAATTCTTTCTCACACAAGTTCCAGCAGCCTACACCTCCCGGAGGTCTCTCTACCTTCTCCCCCAGAGGAAAAAAAAAAAATTGGAGGGCCCTGTGGGAGGCCTTAAAAGACGGGAGACCTAGGGGAGCTGGGAGGTGATGTTTCCTGGAGACCCCCAGCTCAGTCAGCGTTCTGCTCCCTCCCCCCTACATACCTCTTCCCTGCTGTTAGCCACCTGCTGAGCTCCCCGGCTCAATATAGGGCACACATTATAGCAAACCCCATTATTTAACATGTATTTCTTATATGCACATAGCTTTCACTTGTTTTTTAAAAAATAGGGCACATAAACACTCTAGCAATACTAATCATAGAAATTAATCATAGAAAACGTTTTTCAAAATCTTAATTCTCTTTTTCTCTCTGCCTTTAAGTTTTTCCAATGGCCAATAGCGTATACCTGAATTTACTTGTGTTGAGTTCGTGTAAAAGGAAATCCTGCTGTATGTAAAAATCCCTGACAGAGTGCCTGTTCCTTTTTCCTCTCCCTTTCTCTGTCTAGGTTGGATTGAGTAGAGTTCTGCCTACAGGTGGGCCATTTGAACCAAAATTATAGTTGTTCTTTAGATAAACCTCAGCAGATAAAATAGCCTACCTCACCACAGCGATGAATGGAGAACAGGACCTCTCAGGGACTATTCCCAAGTCTGGGTTGTCTGCGTTATAGTTACTAAGTATTATTTGGCCAGATCTAAAACATTTTTGGACTCCAGCCAGTAAAATATACATGCACATGTATTTTGTGTTTTGCCCAGAACCACTTTTCTCCACAAGAGATATGTTTGCTTTTTCGTGTTGTGCACCCCTCTTGCCTCTGAAGTTCTTTGATTTACTAGCTGTGGGCTCTTGGGCAGGATATTTCCCTTTAGCAGACTCAGTCTCCTGATCTGTAAAGCAAAAGGCTGAAACCAGATAGTTTATAAGGTCCCTTTTATAGCTCTAGCATCCTGTATTATGAGAACTAATATTCTTTTATTCATTCAACAGATACTTATTGAGCATCTACTGGGGACCAAGCACAAATGTACTGACTGCGGATATAGCAATAAACAAAACAAGTAAAGCCTCTGCTCATGTGGAACATTTATAGCAGTGGGGGAGACATAAAATAAAGAAAACATAAATGAGTATATAATATTTCAGGGGTGGTAAGCATTGGGAAAACAAAGCAGGGTGGGGGGTAGGGAGTGACGGTGATGGTGATGGTGGTGGGACAGGGCAGGGGAGGGAGAGTCAAATAGCGCTGTTTGCAAAAGGTCTCTCCAAGTAAGCTGGCATATGTGCAGAGACCCAAATGAAGTGAAGAATAAGGCCCTTGCAGATAACTGGCTTGGAAGCAGTGGAAACAGTAAGCGCAAAGGCCCTGAGGTGGGCCTTTTGCATGTCTTTTCACAGGCTATCAAAGAGGGAAGCATGGCTCTGGATTGTGTGAGACAGGGGAGAGGGTGAGAGATGAAGTCAGGGAGGTGGCTGGGTGTCTGATTATGGAGGATATAAAGAGTAAGCTCACCATCAGCTTAGGATCTGTGATTAGCAAATGTTCTCATGCCAATCCCAGCAGAGTATCAAACAGTATTTGGGGCTCCTATCTGATTTCTAGGTGCTGGCTTCTTACCATCCCTCTTACACGATCTGTGTTCATTATCCTGAGCAAGGTACAGGAGATCAGAGATCATCAGGCAAGTTAGGGCCTGGGAGGGCTCTGAGGAATGAGTGTCTGGTTTATTCCTCACAGCAGCACTTACAGTGACTTAGGGCTTGCCCAGCCTGGAAAGGTCCTCAGATGCCTGAAGCACGTGGTACTTTCCATCACACTGAAACTAGAATAGTGTGACAGAAAGCAAACTTCAGGGAAACTTCAACCCTAATTTTTTAATCCCTTGAGGGAATTTCCCTCAACCTATTTGTCCCTCTGTAAACTGGATTTATACTGAGACTGTTTCCCCTAGCATCTGTTTTTCTCTTAAAAATGAAAAAAAAATGTTCTGGAAAATCTCCACTGAGCTGTGATAGGTGGAGAAACCCCAAAGCTTGACCTTTGTTTCCTCACTTATGGCTAAGACCGTCTATGTCCCACTAACTCCACTATGTCCCTAAAGGAATCTGGAAATCAACTCTTTCGTCGGAACAAATTTTGAAGGAATTGATAGACGACTTTCCATTGGAATTGATTGCCCCTTTCTTTCCTCCCATACTCCCTGAATCTGGCAGAGTCCAAGAAAAAGCCACCCAGATCTTAAAGCATTTGAAACCATCCTTAAGCATTTCATGTTCTGGAAATTCTCTGTATTAAATAGGAGGATGTTAATAACATTTTTAGGATGGCTGCACAGCTCTAGGAACGGTGCCAGGTACTTTTTACATAAATCTTCTCCTTCAGTCTGGGCAGGACACCGTGACGGTGCATAGGAAAGACGCCCCCTTCTCAAGTGATGCAGGTGAGGCTTGGGTGCAGCATCTAAAGTCCTGTAGCTGGTAGGTGACAGAGACAAGACTTTTTCCTCTCATTGCCTCCCTTCGAATGGCCAACCTCCTATTATTCTTCTGGACATTATCAGCCTTTGCTCTAACGAAGACTGGTTACTTCACAACCCATACTCTCTTTCGATGCCAGCTAGATTGGAATTAAGGTTTTTGGGAAGGCCTGGGGGAGCAGAACTTGTTTCAGATGATGGTTTTTAAATAAAGATGGTCTTTAAATAAAGGCTTGTTGCCACACCTAAGCTGGACTCCCCCTGCTAAAGCAGAAAGTGGGTTGCACAACGCTTCAGCAATGCAGACAGAGCCTGAGAAGGGCTGGTCTTGCTTCCTCACCTTGCAAACAATCCCTGGGATTTGCAGGAATCCAGCTGGGAGCCTTTGCTTCCTTTGCCTCCCTTAGCCATGCTACAGGTGGGCTGTGGTTGCTCCGAGGCAAACAGAATCCCTCATTGAGTTTTGATTCCATGCAACCCAGGTGTTTTAACAGCCAATCCTTTCTCTTGTTGTATTTCAGCTGGGTTGGAACTTCTCTGGTTAAGAAGGAGTTAAGTGAGTCCTGCTGTTTTGGAGCCTGGGTCTTCCCAATTGTTCTTTCTGGCCTTGTAATGCCTAGCGCTTGGTGTTGGAACAGACATTCCACCGTGTTGTCTGCCTGCAGAGAGCTCAGCTAATGTCAACGCCGTCATCTTGGATCCATCAGCACTCGCTGACAAACACGGAAACTGGATTCCATGTTGGACACGAACTTTACTCAGTTACGGACTTTGTCTCTCTGTGATCCCTCCGGTATTGACACACAGAGCTAGTGGGCGCGGGCGGCAGGGACAGCCCCGGCAGACAGGCTGCATTAGCAGCGCATTCTGTCGTGCGTCCTGACAGCCTGGGTACTAGACGCAGGGGGAAGCGATTAGTGCTCTGTGTGTTACAGCCATATTTTTATTCCTTGTGACTTTTCAGTTTTGCTCACTCCACAAAGATGTAAAGGGAGGCTCTGAGTAAAAACAGATGCATTGATACATTTTTGGGGGGTGGAATCTGATGAGTAGCATATGCCTCATACATTTGGACAATGTTGAGACATTGTCAAGTTTTTTTTCATGAATACAGCCAATTATCTTGCCTTTGCGACAAACATTCATTTAAAGAAGCTTTGAGGGACTATTAATTTAGAAAACAAAATTCCATTTGAATCTCTGACTCATTATATTTGATGGATTCATGCAGGCAGGTTAGATAATCACTTTATGGGCTTTGTTCCCTGGAAATTTAGTAAAGGAGAGATGGGTGTCAGGAGAGTTTTGCCCCTGAGATGTGATAGTTAAATGTAGCTATTTCTTATTGCAATTATTCCTAATCGTGACCAAATTCTCTGGAACATTTATCCTCAAGAAATGACCCAAAGAAATGTCAGTCATATCTCTCAGTATCATTTTTACGAGTGATAGCATTTTATATATTTTCTGGAATAGAAAAGCCAATTATAGTTGTTATAAATTAAGGGCCTTTTGACTGTTTTATAGAGTGTGATTTTTAGCTCATAAAATGCTGACCTCTTATATTCTATATTTTCATTTCTCCTACTTTATTCATTCATTGAAGCAATTTTTATTGAATACCTACTATGTGAAAAGTGTTGCTCCTGGCAGTGGCATAAATCCAGAGTAGTCTAAAATATATTCTTTGCTCCCCTAAAGCCCACATTCCAGTTGGGGAAAGGTATTAACACTACATGGATCATAGAGCTGTCACAAGGTAGTTTATAACTAAGAGCCAAATGAGATGTAGTAATAAGTGGAATAAATTCACTGCAGGTATGAAACAGTGGTGGCTGGAGAGGATAGACAAGGCTTTATAGAAGAGGAGAATTTAAATGCCCCATGGACAGAGAATAAAAAAGTATTTGCAAAGTCCCCTTGGGGGACTGGGGAAAAAGGAAGAAATATTCAAATTCCCCATTTGGGGAATTCCTCAAGTAGTGGGGACAACCAATTCAATAGGCTGAGCCCTCAATCTTGAGGTTTGCCCCTATGAAATTTATTCCTGCAATGGAGAAGGTAAGCCTACTTATAACTGTGCCTATATGTCACCATCCAGAGAACCTCTTTTGCTGGTCAGATGTGGTCTCTCTCTCTTTAAATCAACTCAGCAGGTGAACTCACTGCCCTTCTTCCTACGTGGGACATGACTCCCAGGGTGTAAATCTCCCTGGCAACATGGGACAGAAATCCTGGGATGAGCCGGGACCTGGCATCATGGGAAAGCCTTCTTGACCAAAGGGGGAAAGAGCGAAATGAGACAAAATAAACTTTCAGGGCGGGTAATGGTGGCTCAATGACAGAGTTCTTACCTGCCATGCCAGAGACCCAGGTTCGATTCCTGGTACCTGCCCATGCAAACAAATAAAAAATTAAAATAAAATTAAATAAATAAAGTTTCAGTGGTTGAGAGATTTCAAACAGTGTTGAGAGGTTATATAGATATCCCTTTTTAGTTTATGGTGCACTGGAATGGCTGGAGGGAAGTCCCTGAAACTGTTGAGCTGTGTTCCAGTAGCCTTGATTCTTGAAGATGATGGTATAATGATAAGACTTTCAAAATGTGACCATGTGACTGTGAAAACCTTGTGTCTGATGTTCCTTTTATCCAGGGTTTGGACAGATGAGTGAGAAATTAAGGATAAAAAATAAATAAATAATAGGAGGGTTAAAGGGTAAAAAATTTGGTAGATTGAAATATTTTAGTGTCAGTGAGAGGGAGGAGTAAGGAGTATGGTACATATGAGTTTTTTTCTTTTTGCTTCTTTCTCTGGAGTTGTGCAAATTCTCGGTGATGAATACAACTATGTGATGATATTGTGAGCCAAGTTTGGATTTTATCTCATAGGAATGGGGAGCCTCTAAAGGAGAGGTGTGAATAAGTACGTGATTTGAGAAAATTGTATTTGATAGGAGGTCACAGGATAGACTGGCGGGGGGATGACGTAGGTGGGTGTTGACCAGACAGACCATTGCCGTAATCCAGTGGGGAAGTGAAGAGGCCTGAGCTCTTGTTACCATAGCAGGGGACAGGGCAGAGTTTTCACAGCAGAGGACTGGCTAGGAGTTAGAGCAGTGGCCGACACTGACGAGCCCTTTCCACGTGCCTGCTGAACTGCCAAGAACTTTACACGTATGTAATCCTTGCAGAAACTCTGGGACGTTGGAACTGCCACCAGCCCCATTTTCAGATGAGTAAACTGAGGCTTTAGAGGGGCTCAAGTAACTTGATCAAGGCCACATAGTAGGATGTGGGAAGGCGGGGATTCAGACCCACTCTCCAGACTCTTAACCACCGTTTGTGGGCCTTACTGCCTGATTGGAGGGGAGGAGGAGAAAGTAACTTCTTCTTAATATTGGAAAAATTTTTTTTTATTATTATTTCCTTGGCCTGAGTTAAATGGCTCGCTTGAAATAGAAATGAATAAACTATGTTTTCATATAGAAGAAAGATATTCTATGGGGTTAAAGTGAAGTCCATCCAAAATATCCTGTTCTAAAATAGACGCATTTTCAGAAATGCAATGCATGATGTTTACCTTGATCCTCATTATTTAATACATAGAATACTGTGTAGTATGAGGATGTGCACACGTGTGTAAGTGTCACACAGGGACTTGAACAAATTTAAACCAGGATTCAAACTTAAAGCAAAATATGGCTGTATTTTTGACTTGTGAAAATTATCTGTTTATTTCCCTTTCTCTATAGATAACTCCTGGTTATAATGCTGAAATCTTATAAATACGGCGCAGTTAACTTGCAAAATGAGCTTAGTGTTCTCGGGGCAGTCCAAGTTGAACAACACATAATTTGGCACAATTTGGCGGTTCTGAGTTTAAGACAAATACAAGACTGAGAAAGCATAGAGGCTTTATTATTTCTAAGTGAGTTGATGTAGTGTACCCGGGTTGAACTGATCAGAAACCCCCACGTGGCCCTCCACCCCATCCAGGGCATTCAGTCCTGGAGCTTTCATAAGAATCGTATTCACAGCACAACTTTTCTCCTTGCCAAATAGGAGTGCCTTTGCTTCAAATTACCATCTGTGCTTTTGGCAGAATGCTGAATGCCATCTCCTTTTGCCTCCCTCTGGCCCTGTTGGTGTCACTGAGAGGTCAGAAGGACAGAGTGAGCGCAAGGCAGGGCTAGTACAGAATCACTGGGCCAGAGTTTCGGGCAGGTAATAGGAAAGGGATAGTTGAGGAAGTGTGCTGCATAGAGCTGATAAATAGGGCCTCCACTACCTATTCTTAGCACTCAAAATTACATTTACAAACAGAAAAGAAGGATATAAAGGTAGAATTGTTTGACGTCTTGAAAAAAAAGAAGATAAAGAAAACCAAGCTTTGTCAGGTACCTCGTGTCGGGCGCCATGTTGTATAACTAAGGTAGCCAAAGACCCAGCTTACTCAGGACAGTGCAGATTTTGCCTGTTGGTCTGGCCTAATTATCAAGACTTTCTTTCACTTTTCAAGGTGTCCTAATTTGGGCAATAAATTATAAAGTCACCCTTTCTACAACTTGAACAAGAACTCTTTAGGGAAAATCTCATTATTTCTATCATTCATGTCTAGAAACTGAGCTTCTCAGAGGTTAACTGGCTCAAAGTCACACAGCAAGAATCCGGCCACATAAGCGATATCTGTTTCATCATGGTATTTCCCAAAGGGTGTTTTATATATATTAAAAGGATGGTACTCATCTAACAATAGGGCAAATGAGTTTATTTTCAAAGCTATTTGAAAAGGGAGCATGTTCTTTAAGTTGGCTTCCAGTGGCTGGGAGTTGAATTTGTCCCATGCACTCTCTCTTTGTTCCCTTGTACCAAAAGGTGAAATTTTGGAAAACAAATGGGGAATTGATATCATAGTTAAGCTTGTCCTATAAACTCATGGACTACAAGAAAGCTAACAGATCTGTACAGGAATCAGACCCAGAACTGCTTCCAGGTACCATGAAGTCGGTGGCTGGGCCAACCTACACAGAGGTGGGACTTCAAAGAAGCTAGTATTTATAACATAGTGCTTTGGCACCCTTTTCTGTCAGTAAGTAATAAAGTACTTTTATTCAGTGGATGTTTGATACATCTTAGCCAATCACAGGAGACTAAGAGATCCTTTCAGGCATTTTGGGTAAAATTACACTAGAGGAAATATGACTGAGAATAAAGAGCACTGTGTTGGGGAAAGGAGCTCTGGGAACCTTGAGTTCCACCTCCATCTCTCACATTTACTGGCCTTGGGACCTCAAACAGGTCAATAGACCTTTCTGGGATCCTGATTAGTTATCTTAAAAAAAAAAAAAGATTATAAGGGGTTCTGCTGGTGGTCAAATCCTCCCCAATGCCACTTTTATAAATGCAGTTTTCTTGGAACACAGCCACACCTAATGGTTTATATATTGTCTATATGGGCCCTCCAGCTGCAAATGCAGAGTTCAGTAATTGCAAAAATTATTCAGTAACATGCAAGGCCTAAAATATTTACTATGCAGCACTTTACAGAAAAAGTCTACTGATCCTGGATTAGATGATCTTGGAAGGTACTTGGAAGTCTCTGCCCTCAAGAAAGATGAGAGGGAGAGTGACAAAGGGCAGAAAGTGAAGCTAGAGTTAGAAAGTTTAATATATAAAAACAGAAAGAAACTTGTAAACGATTCATAACCAATTGCAATTGTGCAGCAGTGACAGATCTGCAGCTCCCCTTCATGGCTGGGAGGACTTTTTGAACGTTTAGACTCATTTTCAATATGGTGGTCACTGCAGACTAGCTGGGAAGATTCTGTTGCCTCTTTAAGTTCACAAAGCATGTAGTTTAAGTAGGGAAGCTGGGGGAATTCGGGTCCTCCAGGTAGAGTGTAAAGCTTCTTGGGAGAGAAATAAAGCCAAGAGAGGACAGGGAAGGCATGCTGAAAAGAACTTAATCATGGTGAATGAAGCCAAAGCTAATAAACAGTGCTGGATGGGCTCTCATGGCCTCAGACAGTGGGTGAGGATGGTTATTGTTGTGATTGCATTAAATCATAAGTTGTAGTGCCAAAAGCCATTTTGAATGATGAAGTGAAGCAGCCCGCAATGGCGACCAGGAGTTTCTCCTTCGCTGCCCTGGCTGGGCGGAGCTGCCATCAGCCCTCTCAGAGGGACTCTGGATTCTGTCGTAGGGGCCCTATTCCACCTTCAGAGGAGAGTTGCAGAACTGGCAGATTTCAGTTTGGTTTGGAGTTTTTTGGTGTGTTTCTTGGCAGGAGGTGATCAGCCTTCTCCATCTACAGAGCGCCCCGGATTAATGGCTAAAGTAACACCTACTGGCAGGACCAACCCAGGCTGGGACAGCCTTTCTGCTGTTGACTCATGAGTCCTCTTGATTCACAGCCTCACTCTGTTTTGTTGGCTCTTGGAGGCTCCTGCCCTCAAGTCCAGAATGCTCATTTCATGATGTGAGAAACACACTAAGGATATACTAAGGAGTACATGTGCTTTCCTCCCCCTGAGTACAGCACACACTCCTTAGTAGGGGGAAAACTTGGGGGAGATGAGAGGAAGTGTTTTGCACTATAGTCAATCCTGAGGCAAAAAATAAAGTTAACTTTAACCCACCAAATCTTGACTTGTTTTCTTTCTTTCTTAGACTTCTTTGAGGTTGCCAGCAGAACTTCTGCTCAAAATCTTGAGGAATGGTTAAGATGGATTTCTTGGAACCCAAACACAGAAATGAGGTTTGGGTTTTTCCTTTTGGCTCCAGTGAATTGAGGTCAAAGTTGTTGCTATACCTTAGTCTGTTTACTTCTCCTCCATGATAAATCCTTTTTAGGAACATGGTAGGATATGAACATATGTAGATATATGTGCATTTACTTATATTCTTTTGCCCTTTCTTTGAACCTAAATTCTTCTATGCCACTTTTTTCTTACTTGGTAGAGAGATGGAGATATTTATTCCTCCAATCTCTTTCTTGGGAATCAGAAGAAAATCAAAACATATAGTTTAAAAATGTGGGTGTGTGTGAGGGTAGTTCAGTGGTAGAATTCTCACTTGCCATGCAGGAGACCCAGACTCAATTCCTGGCCCATACACTTCCCCCCAAAACAGACAAGCAGAACAAACAATCAAACAAAAAATTCAACAAATGGTGCTGCAATAATGGGATACTCACATGGAAAAATAATGAAATATAACTCTGCCATACAGCATACAAAAAAAAAAAAAAGAAAAAAGAAAAATAGGTTAATTTAACTTGGAACATGGCAATCACACTCTGCTATATATAAAGCATTTATTTATATCATGTATAGATGCTGAATAATGACAATTTTCTTCATTTTGAAGGATATAATTTAAACTAAAAGCATGGTGTAACATCTATTGACTTAATTGCCCCATTACAAGGGTAATTATAAAAATGGAAGAAACAGGAATAAAATAATGCAATGAATTTAAGGAAAAACTAAAAGATAAGTTTTCACTACGTAAAAGGGCATGCACGATGCGAGTGAGAAGCTACTGGGTCACACTCAGTGTGTGTGTGTGTGTGTGTGTGTGTGTAGTGAGAAGAAGGGGAGGATCTGACTGGGGCAACCAGGAGTGGAGTGCAGGCACTAGGAGAGAGGGTTGTGTTTTTTGTGGTGTTGGAACAGGGAGGGATTCCATGTCTACCTCAGTTCTTTAGCATGGCTGTGCATGCAGGCCTTAAGGAACAGCAGAAAACACCACTTCTGAGCTTCTAGGCAGGAAATCCCCCTTAGAGCTATAAGAGAGATCAAAGTTTGGAGTGTGGAAGAAAGTGATTTGCCTGGTGGGCCTCTGAGAAGAAGACAATGAGATCCATCATGAAGTGCAACCCCACCCACCACCTTTTACCTCTCACCTGAGAAAGCAGCTGGCACTGGAGTGTGCTCTGTATCCCCAAATGAACAAGTGGCTTGATTGTCTTATAGCTCAACTGGAGAGAAATCTGTATTTCTGAGGCTATTCGATTCAACTGAAATTTCCCCTTTGTGAGTCACCTTGACGTCAGGATCTCGAAGATGTCAAAACCATCCGCTTAAGTTAATTATTTTCCACATGTCATAAACCTCAAAGAAGATTTGTTTTTATCTCACCTTCTCACCCTGTGCAACTGCATGTGCGGCAGCTGTACATGGACTACGGGAATTCCCATGGAGTCCCCATTCTGGGAGGAGAAACCAGCTGGCCTGGTGCCCTCACCATTGGAATTCATTTCAAAACTGACACTCCAGGGGTACTTTCCATATGCCCCACCTCCCAAGCACAGTGCACACTTCTAAAACTCTCAAAGACGTTATTTATAACAGTGTCTGAGAAATGGTGGCACTGCACCAAAATGTGTAGCTATGGATTTTCCACTTGTCGGCTGTATATGCAATTCTGAGCCTCCCAGACGCACATGGAAGTCTTCTGGCCCACCTGAGCCAAGAAATCTCATCAAGCTGATACTGCCTATAAGGACTGAATGGTGAGGACCTTGGGCACACATACTCGGTAGTCCGTATGTATGGAGTCAATCCAATATTTTTGTTCTTAAATAGAAGATGAAGAGTTTATGGGGAGAGGGTGTTTCAAAAAAAGCAAAGTGAATTGCACAAGGTCCACCCTATTAGTTGACTCTTTAAACATGAGCAGTGCATTATCAAATTGATGTTTAAAATAATATAGTCTTTTCTGGGGTACATAACAGATTCAAACCAGCAGAGAAGGTAAATTATTATGGGCTTTTGGTTATCAACGTATTGAAAGCATATATGCAATGTGATCCAGTAATAATGCCTCTTTTAATAATTTATCCTAAGGACATAATCAGTGATATATATATAGAGTTATATATATGATGATTTTCATGATAATATTCTAAAATGAAAAATTAGAAATAATAAATGTCCGATAGAAGAGAATAGTTAAATAGCTCATGCAGATTGCTCACCTGCCATTCCATTTCCAGGTCCTGTGTGAAGAATTTGGGCTGCCTCCCCATGACTTCTCGTCCTGACCACCTGCTACTTTGCAGTGCCTCTCTGCCACCGAGTCTCCGAGTGCACATCCGAGTGGGCCCTCATGTTCCTGGTTTCAGTAAAAATGACAGAGGAACTGGATCTCGTGGGACAGGATTCTGATGGCGGGAGGGGAGGTTGTCCTTACTTCTGCAGAACTCATTGAAAGGCTGGAGTAGGCACCAACAAGAGGACACCTTCACCCAAGAAAGGCCAGTCAAGTCTGGGATTTCTCTGTCACCTGGGAAGGCACATGTCGACGTCGGCCGTCCTTCTCTTCAGGCTTCTGGTTTCAAACAGCACTCAGCATCTCCAAGTGTCTGTGTCTGAGCTTTCTCCAAAATGTCCTCTTAAAGGACTCCAGCAAGCTAGTTAAGGACCCACCTTGAATGGGTGCCACCCACAATAAGTCTGCACCTACAAGATTGGATTAAAAGAGCATGGCTTGTGTGCACAGGTGGTTCAGTGGTAGAATGCTTGCTTTCCATGCAGGTAGACCTGGGTTCAATTCCCGGAGTACCCAACAGTTTGAAACCAGCACAAAATCCTAAAATAATTATAATTTCTGGACTATTTATCCTTTTAGTCACAATACCTATGGTTTGTTGAGTAAGTCTTATGTTCTTTCTAGGAATTGCGTTAAGTTCTTTATAATTCATCACACAGGCAATTTCAGAGTTTCGGTAGTTTCAGAGTTCAGAGTCCAGATTTAAATACCTCTATATCTTTGGTCTATTATTTGACTTTTAACAAGTTATATAACTTGTCTCAAGCCTTTCCTTGACTTAAAAATGAATGTAATAATAGCGGCTACTTTACATAGTGTGGAAGGTGAAATGAGATATATAAAGCACCTAGCTTGTTGTCTGGCCATAATAAGCAGTCATTAAATGTTAGCTATTAGAAGTAGTAACACTCACAACAACCCTGTAAGGCAGGTATTACTATTATCCCCATTTTACAGATGAGGAAACTGAAGCTTAGAGATGTAAAGTAACTTGCCCAGGGTCATACAACTCGCAGCAGAGCCAAGATATGACTCAGGTCTCTTTGGCTCCAAAACATCTGCTGTTA